>JAJOOR010004829.1:0-79608 GCA_036250505.1 Solanum acaule | reverse complement strand
AAGGGATCCCAAGAGTGAAGAGCAACCATACCTTAGTTAAACCCTATGAATTTCGCGTGAAACCTCCCATCTACAAGCCCTTGATAAGCTCCTTCAAATTTCTTCAATGGAGTCTTGAGTTGAGAGAGTTTTGAGAGAGAGAATTTTGGGAGGGAAAAGAATTGGGTTATGTTTTGGGGTCTAGACTTGTGGTGAATTAATGGATTAGTTTAGGGTCCTATAAGCTTATATAGTCCATTAATTAACCACCTAACCGACCTCCCTTAACCCCTACTTAATAACTAATTAAAACATTAACCCCCATCTTAACTAAAAACTTCATAAAACTGGCAGCATCTACGCCCTCCACCTACGGACCGTAGGTGGAGTCACGGACCGTCATTTGGCCTTCGTAGTTCTGACAGTGCTTCACTATTTCGAGCATAACTTTTTACTCCAAGATCGGAATAGGGCAAACTCAGTGGCGTTGGAAAGAGGACTCAGAGACATTTCATTGAATAGGTAGTGGCCCACCTAATTCACTTTGAGCTATGATCTGTGACCATTTAAAGTTGACCCTCACTCCTAACTTAAAACTAAAAACTCTTTTTATGGGACTGTTTTGAGGGTCTTGGTTCTAAATGATTTCATGACTTAGCTTAAGGTCTTGCTAGCTTATAAAGTGAGTAATCAACTATCTAAACAACCCCTTAAGCCCTTAGTCAATTAACTAACTTAATCCCTAATCACCAACTTAAGACTAGAAGGCTGGAAATTGGCAGCACCTACGGCCACCCACCTATGGACCGTAAGTAGAGTTACGGCCCATGCTGTGGTCTCGCCATTTGGTTCAGAGAGGGGGATTGGGAAGTTCTTGGTGGGGAGATTAAGTCTCAACCCACGAGACCTACCTACGGGGCGTAGGTCAAGTGACGGCCCGTCACTGCCCTTCTTAGGTCAAGCTGTTTTTGACAGCTTTTGGCCAAAGGTTGGGTCCTCCTCAAGGACCCCTTAGGTGGTCCTTGGAGGGTCGTACCCGGTCGTTTGGACCCTAAACATGTCCATCTATGAATAAGAGTCACTCCTATGGGTTTTAGACCTCAAACAACTCACCAAACACCACGACAAGACACTAGCACCAAAGACTAGTTTCCAGACGTCATGGTCGTTTCTTGACGTTTGACCTCTAAAGTAACCAAACTAACTTCAATAGCCATTTTTCATCATTTAAACATGTTTCCAACCATAAAATAACATGTGAGGCTCTAGGTCAACCTACTAGATTCAGTCAAGCCTTAGCTAGGTCTTACTAGTTTCGTACGAGGCGTTACAAATTGTCTCTTGTTGATTGTTGACGTGGTTTGGTAGTCCGACAACTGTTCGTGTGGATTAGTAACTGCATTTTTGCATTTGGTTCATAGATTCCTAAACGTTTTATTTGTTCAACTGCAAAGGTCACCGTTATAACTTCATAATTAAATTCAAAAGAAAGCTACTCTCTGTGGGTTCGACCTCAACTCACTTAGTTGGGTTTATACTGATTTACAATCAGTGACACTTAGAATTGGATGAAGTGTCTTTGAAACATTAATCAAAATGGTGCCGTTGCTGGGGAGTAGCATTGTTTAGAGTTCCTTTTTCCAATATAAACGTGTTAATTTGTTGGTTGTAGTTGAATCTATTTAGGTTGCATTGTGTTCATGTTGATTGGACTGAATAGAAGTCAGAATGAGTGAGGCAGAGATGAATAGTAGCCAAGAAGATCACCGAGATAGTATCGATGATATTAATAGTGTGTACAATCCAACCCACTCGGGTGAAATGGGTGCAATATTTCTACCATCAACTGATGAGGTTGCGATATTTGAGGTCACAAGCACAACTCTTCATCTCTTCCAAATGAAGGGACTTTATGGAGGGCTGATTTATGAAGATTCACATGAGCATGTGAAAGTTTTTATAGATGTTTGCATCCCGTTTTCATTCAAGAATTTGTCTACAAGAGTTAATCCGGCTGAGGTTATTTCTACTATCTCTGACGGGGGAAGCTAGCAAGTGGTTAGCTGAGCTACCAAAGAATTCTATCACATCTTGGGATGAGCTCATCAGAACATTCAATGCAAGGTTCTTTCCCCCCATTATGGATGATGAAACTTAGAGATAACATTCAATGTTTCAAACGATTAGAGGGCGAACCCATCCATGAAACATGGCTAAGATTTAAGAGACTCCTACTTCAATGCCCAACTCATAGAATACCGCATGATTTGCTACTCCAATGCTTCTACCGGAGGCTTGATTCGGTAAATAAAGGAGTGGCTGATCAGTTGGTCCGAGGGGGAATAATGTTGCAATCGTTTGAGATAGCTTCATTTCTTTTTGATGACTTGACAAAAATAAATCTAGCTTGGTACACTTATGAAGATCAAGTGTCCCTTTTTTCTTTAGAATGACTCATGAGCAACTTGAGAAGGAAAGAGAAAGGGATGAGAACATCAAGAAGATGATAGCTCAAATGGAGCTCCTACAAGCACATGTGTTACAAAGTGTAAAAAAGCCCCAAGGAGCAAGGGGAGTATTTAGAGTCGAAGAGGGTTCTTCTCCGAGCTATTTGAAGCCGGAGGAGAATCAAGGTTGGAACTATAATAGATATGAAGAGGGTTTCCACCCACGTTATTCACAACGAGGTGGGAATCAAGGTTGGAACTCTCACAAAGAAGAATGGGCTGAACAAAGCACCCTTTGGAAAAGAGAGGATAATTACGAAGAAGATCACACTCAATCAAATGATTGCCCGAAGTCAAAGGGGAGTGAAAGTAGTCCCCGAGTGGACAATCTATTGGCACGTATCCTTGAAAAAATTGATGGTTCGGATGATTACCTAAAAGGGATGAAAGTCGACTTCTCATCATTAAACAATAGAGTGAACTCTCACACTGATGCAATCAAGCTTCTTGAAGGTCAGTTGAGTTTACTCTTAGCACAATTGAAGCAAAAATTAACAGGGGAGAATGGTGATAGAGACCTAGATATGGTTACACATAGCGGGAAGGTAGCGATAGGTGATATGAAGGGAAATGACGAAGCACAAACTCATGAAGTAGACGAGGGTATTGAAGAAGACGAAACACCCATCCAACAAAGTCTTGTGAATGAGTTACAAAAAAACGCACCAAAAATCCCTCCAAAGCAAAAAGTGGTGCAACCTCTTTTTGAAGAAGACGAAACACCCATCCAACAAAGTCTTGTGAATGAGTTATAAAAAAACGCACCAAAAATCCCTCCAAAGCAAAAAGTGGTGCAACCTCTTCCCAAAGTGACTCCTCCATTTCCCCAACGTTAGAAAAAAAAGACTGAAGATGAAAAGTTCAAGAAGTTCTTGTCTGTGTTTAAGACATTATCGATTAATCTCCGTCTAGTGGAGGCATTGTTGGAAATGTCGGGTTATGCGAAGTTTATGAAGGAGTTAGTCCCAAAAAAAAGAAGCTTGGACTTTGAAACAATCGAAGTTTCTCATACTTGTAGTGCAATTATGACTAAGGAGCTGATCCAAAAAAAATAGGATCCCAGAGCGTTCACCATCCCTTGCACCATCGGTATGCTCCAATTTGCCAAGGCACTAGGTGATTTAGGAGAAAGCATCAACCTAAGGGCATACACAATCTACAAACAACTTGGGTTTGGTGTACCGAAATGCACAACAATTAGACTCTTGATGGAAGACCGATCAATTAAATACCCTGTGCGGATACTATAAGACATCTCGGTAAAGGTTGACCGATTCTTTTTTCCGATTGAATTTGTCATTCTCGATTGCGAGATCAGTGCTAAAATTCCCATCATTTTGGGAAGACCCTTCTTGGAAATCGGGAGAGCGTTGATAGATGTTGAAAGTGGGGAATTAAAGTTGCGGGTGAACGAAGATGAAGTAACCTTTAATGTGTGTAAGTCAATGAAGCACCCAAGCGATATTCACGAGGTATCTACTGTTGATGTTATTGATGAGGTCGTGGCAAGTGTGAGGCATTTGATGTGTATGAGTGAACCACTTGAGGCAATGCTTACCAACTATGATGAGGTCAAAGTTCAAGGCTACGAAGAGGTAGTATCTTCTCTTTCGGTCATGGGGGAGTATTAAAAGACTCCATTGAAGCTGGACATTGATCTAAAACCACCGAAGCTTGAGTTGAAAGTGCTTCCCTCCCATATTTGATATGGTTTGTTGGGGTAAATAACACATTACATGTAATCATTGCAGCAGATTTGCTTGAATGGCAAGTAAAATTGCTCCTTGAGGTGTTGAGAAGACATATCAAAGTTATATGTTGGACTATCGCTGACATAGTGGGCATACCTTCCGGCATTTGCACTCACAAAATTCAGCTTGATAGTGAATGTAAAGTAAGTGTTAAGTATCAGCAGAGATTGAACCCACCGATACAAGAGATGGTAAAAAAAGTGATAATAAAGTTGTTGGATGTAGATGTGATCTACCTTTTGTGGATAGCAAATAGGCAAGTCCGGTACAATATGTATTGAAAAAGGGAGGCATCACAGTAGTCCCAAATGAAAAGGGGGAGCTTGTGGCTATGAGACCGGTGGCGGGATGGCGAGTATGCATGGATTACCAGAAGTTAAACTCGTAGACCGAAAAAGATCACTTTCCCATGCCTTTCATGAATCAAATGCTTGATCGACTTTCAAAGAGAGGATGGTATTTCTTTTTGGATGGGTACTCCGGTTATAATCAAATATCCATTGCTCCGGAAGACCAAGAGAAAACCACCTTCACCAACTTGTATGGAACTTTTTCCGTCAAACAAATTACATTTGGGTTATGGAATGCTCCGGCAACATTTCAACGTTGCATGCTATCCATTTTCCGTGACATGGTGGAGGATTCAATGGAAGTCTTCATGGATGACTTCTCGATTGTGGGTGATACCTTTGAAGCATGTTTAGCATACTTGGGACAAGTTCTTCAAAGATGCGTGGAGACAAATTTGGTCCAAAATTGGGAAAAATGCCACTTCATGGTTATGGAAGGTATCTTGGTCACAAAGTGTCACAAAAAGGGTTGGATGTTGATAAAGCAAATATTGATGTGATTGAGAAATTACCACCACCAATTTCGGTGAAAGGTATTCGTAGTTTCTTGGGACATGGCGGCTTTTACTGGAGGTTCATCAAAGACTTCTCAAAAATTGCACAGCCTCTATGCAAACTTTTGGAGAAGGAAGTGAAATTCAACTTTGATGACGCGTGAATGGTGGCCTTCAAGCATTTGAAAGAAAAATTGATCTCCACCCCGGTTATCATTAGTCCTGATTGGTCAGAACGCTTTGAAGTGATGTCTGATGCAAGTAGCACAGCATTAGGTGTCATGTTGGGACAAAAACGCAACAAATTATTTCACCCCATTTACTACGCAAGCAAAACTCTAAACGGTGATCAACACAACTATACAGTTACAGAACAAGAATTACTTGTTGTAGTATATGAGTTTGAGAAGTTTTGGATATACTTGCTAGGCACTAAAGTGGTTGTTCACACTAATCGTTCTACTCTGCGTTATTTGATTGCAAAGAAAGATGCAAAGCCGAGATTAATACGGTGGGTACTGTTGTTGCAAGAATTTGACTTTGAAGTCAAGGATAGAAGAGGTTGTGAAAACCAGGTGGCTGACCACCTATCAAGGTTAGAAGGCAAGAAGAATGATGAGCTCGAGATAGACATAAATGATGCATTTCCCGATGAACAGGTATTAACGATAACTCTCCATCAAACTCCTTGTTACGCTGATTTTGCTAATTACGTGGTGTTTGGATTAATGCTGGAGGTACTGAACTTCTATCAAAAAAGGAGGTTCTTGTTTAACGTAAAAAAGTACTTTTGGGATGAACCATATTTATTCGGAGAGTGTGAGATCATACCATTAGGAGATGTGTGCCGGCGGAAGAAGTCAACAAAATTCTACATGCTTGTCATGCTTCAGTAGTTGGGGGTCATCATGGTAAGGTGCGTATAGCTGCTAAAGTTCTTCAAAGTGGTTACTACTGGCCACCCCTTTACAAATATGCTCTTGAGTTTGTTAAGAAGTGCACTCAATGTCAGAAACAAGGTGTAGTGTCTAAAAGACATGATTTTCCTCTCACGCCTATTCTGGAGGTTGAGTTATTTGATATTTTGGGAATAGATTTCATGGGTCCATTTGGGAGCTCGTTTGGCAATAAGTACATTTGGTGGAAGTATATTATGTTTCTAAATGGGTGGAGGCTGTCGCACTACCAAACAATGAAGGGAGAAGTGTTGTTCAATTCTTAAAAGGCTACATCTTTGCCAGGTTTGGCACTCCTCGAGCTATTCTTAGTTATAGGGAATCCCAATTTTGCAACAATCTTTTTGCATTCGCATTGAGAAAATATGGGGTGAGACATAATGTGGCAACTCCATATCATCCTCAAACGAGAGGCCAAGTGGATGTTTTGAATCGGGAAATCAAGAGTATCTTGGAAAAGATAGAAAATGTAAATAGTACTGATTAGTCTCGAAAGCTAGATGATGCTCTGTGGGAATATTGCACCTCATACAAAGCACCAATTGGCATGTCTCCGTATCAACTAGTCTTCGAGAAATCTTTCCATCTACTGGTTGAATTGGGACACAAAGCATTATGGGCATTAAAGAACCTAAACCTGGACTGGGCAAAGACCTTAAAAGGGAAAGTAGAACAGCTAAATGAATTGGATGCATTCAGGTTTAGGGCGTATGAAAGTTCAACTAACTACGAAAAAAAGATAAAAAAGTGCCATGATTCTCGAATCCTTACGAGGGAGTTTCGAGTTTGAGATTGGGTGTTACTATATAATTCTCGACTACGACTATTTCCAAAAAAACTCAAATCCAAATTGTTAGGTCCATTTAGAGTAACTCGGGTGTTCACAAATGGTTTCATTGAAGTCGAAGGTAAAAAAGGCCCTTCCTTCAAAGTGAATGGGCAGCGTTTAAAGTTGTATATTAGAGAATGCCATGAAATTTCTGTGATTGAAGTGGTGTATTTAGAAGATGCTTGAGAGCATTTCCACGTCGTGCCACGACATTAAATAAGGCACTTCTTGGGAGGCAACCCAAGTGTTAGTTTTCAAATAATGTGTGTTGAATATGTAGGTATAGTCGACTTTGCGAGGTGAAGGTTCCATTGGCGGATCGTCAAATCCGTTAAGAGATCTCGATGTTGATCATTTTTTTGGCATCAAAAGTTGGGCTGAGATACTGGAATATTAAGCGGGATATATCCAACACTCGGCGACACACTGAATTGATTGGGCTGCCCGATTTTCATTGCCATTTTTGCATTAGTCCTGATAACTCGGTGTCTTGGAGCAGTCGGCGAGGATTCCACCCATTAGGGGATGCACCAAAGCCATTCAACGTACTCGTTCTCATCTGCCCTTCTGTCCATAGTAGACTGGTTCCATTCTGGAAAATTCGGTGAGCCCCTGAATGTTCGGCGAATCACCAAACAATTCGGTGAACCAAAAAAGCCTTCACTGAATGGGCATCTAGTGAAGATTTCTTATCACCCTACTCTGTTTGTTTAGTGCCAGTAGTTTACTTTTACATTTGTTATTGTTGGCTCTCTACACACCTTGAGGACAATGTTGGATGTTTTTAGTGGAGGTGTTCGGTCATTAAGACCTTCGTTCATTCGAAAAACTATATGAGTTTCTGTCATGATCAATACCAATGACCTGAATAGTTCTCTTAGTAAAACAAAAATGAATGCGTGGCTACGATGAGACTAAATGAAGTTGCATAGACAATGTGTGGACCTTTTGCATCTCGCTGTGACTAGACAATTATCGAATGGAGTCTCTTGTGATGAACATTGCACACTAGCGAAAGTGTGGAGTTTCGTTTGATATTGGTGTCAATGCCTTGTATGATGAGCTTACTGTGAGCCTTGTATGATGACACCTACCATTTTCCCAGTTGGTCCGATTGATTAAGTGATACAAGCTCTTGAAATGATCTTAGGCAACAATTTTGAAGAGTAAAACAAATTGACAATATACCTCTTTTGTGGCCAACCTTGTGAGATGTGTGAACCTTGGTTGAACCCCTTTTGAGCCTTATCCTTTTCTTGGAAGAAACTTGAGCAATCGAGACCCCTCTTTATCCATTCACCCATAATCCTTATGAAGTCTGGTTTGTTTGAATAGCCAACTTAGGCCAAAACCCTAAGTTGGGGCTGTGGTGAAAAGAGAAGGTAAATCAAGAAATGTGAAGAATTCTCCTTTGAGCCATGGTTTTGAAAATGATGTAACCCCTCCATACAAAAAAAAAAGAGAAAAAAATAAAGAAAAGAAGAATGAAAAACTTGTGAAATAAAGTTGTGAAAGTTTCCAAAGAAATGAGGTGTCCAGTATTCCATTGGAAGTGAATAATGGGGTGAATTTTGAGCATGAATGAAAATGCTGAAGAAAAGGAAGGAAAGTGATGTTCATACCACATTTCATTAGGATAGAAGCCACTGAGCCTAAATGGCCATACCTTTACACTCAGCCCCGTTACAAACCTTGAAAAGACCTTTTTGGTCTCGAGTGAGCTTAAACGAATGTTGATTGGAAAATAAGGGCAAACCTATGGGTAAAGTCATGCATGTGTTCATCTTTGTGAGTGTGAGAGTTGTATGTGATTCCGGAGCTATAAATTGTTGAAGAATTGTATGTGAATATGGAATCATCCATGTTGTGAGGGCATTTGAGTACCTTTGTTGAGCTTGAACTTGCATTTTATGCAAGTATTATGAACTTGAGAATATTTGATAATGGTGAGTCACACCTTGAATCATTAAGTGCACAATTGATCCTTGAATGAGTAAGTTGAGTCTTGTTGTGTGCGTTCATGATGGAATCTTTTGTAGCACTGTTTGAGACATCCTTTCTGAACTGTTGAACTTGAGTTTTACTTAAGGAAAAGAAATAGTGTAAGTTGGACTCATTTAGGGCTTAGTTTACATAGGTTTAGTGTCCTCAAACGCTTAATTTGTGCCAATAACTGATGTTAAATCCTTGATTTACAGGTAAATGGGTTGAGGAACAAAGCTAGGACATTAATAGGCAACCTGATGATTGCCAAGATAAGTCGGTGAATCGACAAGAAACCCCTAGATCGCCTTAATTTACAGACCACTGAGGCTATAATAAAAGGAACTTCGGTGAACTGCATTTCTTATCAGCGAATCACTAAATGCATCGGCGATGGACGACCATGTCGCCAAAAAGTACTGATGTAGACCCAGGTGAATACAAATTGGCGAACCAAGAGACTAAAAGATGAATCGCGGAATGGAACAACGATCGTGACCTAGATCGCCTAAAGTTACAGTGGTTGGACGAGGAAAATGTGAAGCAAGAAGGCAAGATAAGAAGACGATCGGTGAGTCGCTCCAAAGGTTGGCGAAGCCCAACTTTCCTCACCGAATGGCCCAAAAAGCCACACCTCATATTATTATAAATTGATTTTTAGAAGAGAGAGAAAGCGTTAAGAAATTTTGAGGAAAAAAGGGAAAGAGAGAAAAACATTGTTATTGTTGTTTTTGAGTAATTTTGCACTATTTTCGATTGGGTAGTGTAATAGCGAAGAGATTCTTCAAAGAAAACTTCCGATTTTCAAATACCTAACTATGGAAGTTGCAATAGGTATCGAATTTTGTGTTTTTACGATGATTGGCTTAAACCCCAATCTTAGGGGTTTTACAATATAACCAGTTGTTTGAGTTTAATGTAATGGGTGCGAATAATTATTGACTTTCGGTGTTAGTTTGAAGTGGGTCTGAGTTATTACTGTGGTTGAACTTCTATATTGTATGTTTATTGCGATATTCTTCACAGTTTTATGCTTGCTTGAGAAAGAAGTGTAAAGCTAAGGTAGTAACTTGACATCCTTAGATAGTAGGGCTTGATGGTTTCAGCTTGAGAAAGTGAAACCCAAACTCCATCCTTTGTATCTAGCTCGAGAGAGTAGGTTCGATGAGATTGTGGGCTGGTCTTCTTATGGGATGCATTGAGGTTTGAAAGAACTCAGTGGAAATAAGGTATTTCTTCGAGAAAAAAGTGCCTTATATAAAGTTCACTCTTCGAATAACAAATTCATCATTCCCCCAAGTATTGTCTCCTTATTTGATTGTCTCTTGTTGATTATTGACGTGGTTTGTTAGTTTGACAACTGTTCGTGTGGATTAGTAACGGCATTTTTGTGTTTGGTTCATAGATTCCTAAACATTTTATGTGTTCAGCTGCAAAGGTCACCGTTATAACTTCATAATCGAATTCAAAATAAAGCTACTCTCTGTGAAATCGACCCCAACTCATTTAGTTGGGCTTATACTGATTTACGATCATTGACACTTAGAATTGAATGAAGTGTCTTTCGAACGTTAATCACACCACGCCAGCCCTCAATTGACTAAGGCTGGTCTGGGGTGCACTGCAGGCGCAGGGAGCCATCCCCTCCGGCGCAACAGGGGCCCCAACCACGTTCCAAACGAGTCCGACAAACATTTCTTCAATTTTTCCAGCCCTTCCTTGTCTAAACTTGATTGATTTTATCACAACCCGAGTCTACACCCCGGAAGCGACACGGGGTACTCGACCCCGAAGGGGTCTTATACAAGCCTCATAGCATTCCAGGAATTGAAAACATTCATTTAAAAGCAAGCGGAAGTCTATCGTCTCACATGGCCATCTAAACAACATACTTGAAACAAAATAGGGTCACGACCCTTTAAAATCGAAGTTTTAACAATAGTCTATTACTTGAAAAGAAATGACACATAAGAGTTGTTGTCCTTGAATCCATTAGGACATACCAAGTCTTGGCAGAATATGAATCCAAGCTTAAACTAGAGATAAGCAAATTGAATACCAATCCCTACACTTCATAAAGGTAAAGAAAATATTGGTTAACACCATTAAGTACTAAGTATGATAGCCATGCAAAAACATGCTGAGAACAAACATTTTATTTGAAAGTCATGATATATGCCATTTTGATAAAACTTCATGAACTTAGCATAAGAGGCATAGTATTCAACAACAATTAACATACAAGTCATTTAAACCACATTAGAACATAATCATCATATAAAGCTTTAACTTCACATTAAGCCTTCACCTCAAGTAACCCTCAAGCTATACTTTGTGCAATGTATGGATAGCGTCCCATACCACCATCCACACCAAAGTACCACCTTAAGGTCACCAAAAGTGAACTTACCATTCAACCTTTCCATCTTCACACCATAGTCATACATAAGAGACATAAACACTTCATAAGTCATATAAACATATAAGGACCATCACCTAAGACAACTCTAAGTCATACTTGTGCAATATACAAGTAGCATCCCATACTACTACTCACACTAAGTACTCCTTTGAAGTCACCATAGGCAAGGCACATTCATACTCAATAAGTCATAACAAGGAAGTAACTCATAATACAATCCAAGAATAGCATGCATCATGTCATTTAAGCATAAGTTACATTCTTCATTATCTTTATTACATTAAGAGCACCTTCATTCATTAGACATTAGATCAACATTCTTCAGTAGCATCATCATAAGAGCATATTCATTTCATTAACATTATAAAGGAACACACTACAACCTCTCTCAAAGCCTACTTGTGCAATGCATAGAAGGTGTCCCATACCACCGCCTACACTAAGTAGTGCATTCATAAGAAGCCATAGTTCATTAACATTCTCTGTAGGGGTAAGCCTTAACCGACATAGACCATATGAGCAATTCATGGAATCCCGGTGTCACCCTCACCAGATAAGGGATTTCTACTTGCCTAAGGTAGGACCATTGTTTTTAGCTTAAGTGGATCCACTAGCTAAACATTTGTTGGCACATATTTATGGGATATGGAGATTGCTACTAGTTGCCCCGCCTCAATCCATATCCACTCGGTGCTTAGCATTAGTCTCCACGGAGTATTTAACATTCATAACATTCTTTCATTATTATGGGATAGGAGATTGCTAATAAATACACCGCCCCAACTAACGTATGGGTGATGTACCATGAGTTTTGGGTACTATTGTTACGTTTCTCTTAAGATTTTTGAATGTCTAGGGAATTTGTGTGTTAGTTTTATGTCTTTTTTGCTGTAATTTCAGGAAATAAACTCTGGCGCAAAAAGATGAAAATGTAGATGAGGCAAGTGTTGAAAAAAAGTCACCTACGGACCATAGGATGAGTGACGCCCCATAGATAAAGGTCGTGGGACAACCAGGCATGGCAAGATTGAAGCTCATAGAAATGTAACCAAGTGTGGAACCACGGTGGGGACTGACGGACCATCGAATGACTTACGGTCCATCCTGCAGCTCCGTAGAAGTGATTAAAGCAGTGGTTCCAGTACCTGAGTTGAAATAATCTAAGTATAGAGCGATGGAGGTTACTGACAGTCTGTTGTCTCACTGACGGACTGTGCTGCTGGTTCGTGGAAGTTGACTAAGAGAGGTGGATTTGTGAAGATTTCAAATCGGCTAAGTATGGAGCCACGAAAGAGACCTACAGACAGTCATTCGACTTACGGACTATAGGTCAGTCTCTTGGAATGGAGACGCGTCCTGCATTTTTATTTCCTTATTTTGTTTCCCTTTTATTTTAGGAATTGTTTTCTATAAATAGGGTGTGTAAACCTCGTTTTTGGGGGTTAGACCTTATTATTTTGTTCTAGTTCTTGACTTGGGAGATTAAGTTGCAACTTTAGCAATTATTAATTTCTTAAGACCGTTTTGAAGATTTTGGAGTTGCAATTCAAGTTGAATTTCTGGGTTTATTATTCTTCTTACGTAAGTTCATAATTCTTTCATCTAAAACAATGAATTGTGTTCATATGATTATGGGTAACTAAACTCCACAACTAGGGTTGTTGGAACCATGAGTGATTAAGAAAGTATGAATAGTAACTAAGCAATTCTTGAATCGTGTTGTTGCATGTATTGATAATTCTTTCGTTAACAGTGGCCAACGTTAGAACTTTCCTTGTTACTACTTGCCGGACAAAGGAGGTAATCAACAAGGAAAGATTTATCAACATAGATTTAGTGTGATACTTTCTAATAGGCTAGTGTCGATTGGTGCGAAGTAATAACTAAGCCAAACATCGATGTGATGTCTAATATGAGGTAAAGATAAGGGTTAATAAATTATACATACATAGCCGGATCAAGGTGCGGGCTGAAATTCTCTAGATGCCGGAGCAAGGATTTAGAGATACCTAATTTATCACTTTGCTTGTAGTACACTAGGAAAGGATTGCTATTACTAGGATTACTGCGTTATGAGCTTTTGGGGAACACGTGTACCCTAGTTAATTCTCTCATCTTGATAACAACCAAAATTGACTTTTGATTCCTGATTACTTATTGAATTCTTCCAATTTGTTTCACAAAACCCCTCTTTTATTACTTGTTTCTGGCAGTAATTTGACTAATCGAATATAATTATTGGTTAAATGACAGTCTAAACCATTTTCCTCGTGGGATCGACCCCAACCTACAAGTTGGGTTCTTTACTTGATAACGATCGCTTATGCTTCTTTAGGGAGGTGTAATTTGAGCGTATCAAATTTTGGCGCCGCTGCCGGTGAATTTGGCTTTTAGATTTAGTTTAACTACACTATTGAACTTTAGTCAAATATTTCCTAATTTTACTTTTTCTTTTTCTTTTTGTCTCTCTCAGGTTCTGACTCTAGTGTATGCCAAGTACACGGAGTCAGGGTGAACCACTTACTCCTTACGATCCAGAGTTGAACCGTACTCTGTGAAGAATGAACAATCAAAGAGATCCAATTAATCTTATCAGAGGCAATCTAGGTGAAGAAGTTGGGTTGCAACCTGTGAGGGTAGTTGGTAGGGACAACCAGGTTCTAGCTGACAATCAATTGGGAGATGCATTGAGGATGCAGGTTCCAACAGGCCTACGAATGCATGACAACTATAGGGGCAACGTCAATATTGCTGACTCTAATGGACCGCTTGTCCTACCTCTGTTGCCTCCGAGGCACACATTTGTAGTAACCAGCAGCTTGATGCAGATGCTTACAGCGAGCGAGGGGCTTGTTATCGGGGTTGCCATCGGAGGACCCACATGCTCACATAGCCAAGCTAAGAGTGGTTTGCAAGAGCTGTGTAGGTCGACCAGACTTGGATATGGATGTCATCAAATTGCGAGTGTTCCCTCTCTCTGACAGCCAATGCTGCAGTATGGTTCACTGAGCTTCGTTATAACTTAATCTATACATGGGAACAACTGAAGGATGTGTTCTTAGAAAGATATTTTCCAGTATCCAAGAAGCTCAATCACAAAGAAAAGGTCAACAATTTTGTGGCATTACCTGGAGAGTCCGTGAGTAGCTCTTGGAACAGATTCACTGCATTTATAAGAGGTGTTCCGAATCATCGTATTGATGATGAGTTGCTAAAGGAATATTTCTATCGAGGTCAGGATGACAACAATAAAGCAGTGCTTGATAGTATTGCTGGTGGTTCGTATGGTGAGTGCACATACGCACAGATTGTAACAAAGCTGGAGAAAATCTCTCACAACAATAAATCATGGAGCACTAGGAGGTCGGATACTGGGAGAAACACATTTGACGTTCATGCTACAAACAACCAGTCTGCGGATGAGATTCGTGAGGAGATGGCATAGATGAGGACCGAGTTAGGGTTGGTATTGAAGCATGTGAGCGGAGGTGCGGAGAAGGTAAATTCTGTGAATTACTTAACTAGAACGCCACCACCAGTGGAAGAGTATTACTATGAAGAGGATGCTTATGCAGTGAATGATCAGACGGGAGGTTTCCGACCAAACGCCCAAGGATCCAACACGGAAAATCGGTTCCAGGGTCAAGGAAACCAAGGCCGGAACTATGGCAATTACAACCGCGAGGGTCAATATGTCTAGGATGGGAACTTCAATCGCGACAACAACTACAATCAGAACAACTATGGCAGCAAAAACGATAGGGTTGGACCGTATGTTCCCCCTCAAAATTGGGAATCTGGTACTAAGGAAGCTGGAGGCGACATGGCGCGTATTGAAGATATGATGAATAAGATGATGAGAAGGTTTGATGCAACTGATGAGAATGTGAAGGATATGAGAAACGACTTGTCTGGTGTTAGTCAAAAGGTTGATGCCCATGCAGTGTCAATAAAGCATCTAGAACAGCAGATGACTCAGTTGTCTACTATAGTGAACCCACGTCAACCTGGCACTCTTTCTAGCAACACCATCCAGAATCCAAAGAATGATGGTCATTGTATGGCAGTTACTACTCAAGGGGGTAAGCAAACCATAGACCCACCTATGCCACATGTGGTGGATGTTGAGATTAGAAAAGAAGATGATGTGGTAGATGTTAGAGAAGAGTCTGACAATGCGACAGAGAAAGAAGCGGAGATACCTAGACCTCCACCACCTTTTCCACAGTAATTAGTAAAGAAGACTGAAGATGGTAAATATCATAGGTTTATTACTATGTTGAAGCAGCTTTCCATCAATGTTCCTTTGATAGAAGCTTTGGAGCAAATGCCTTGGTATGCGAAGTTTATGAAAGATATGGTGACAAAGAAAAGGTCTGTGAGTTTTGAAGATGATGATAGATTGCAGCATTGTAGCGCTATTCCTACAAGATCTCTTGTGCAGAAGAAGGAAGACCCTGGTGCTTTCACGATCCCATGTACTATAGGGTTATTACACTTTGCTAAGGCATTGTGTGATCTTGGTGCTAGCATCAACCTTATATCATTGTCTATTTATAAGAAGTTGGGTCTAGGGGATCCTAACCCTACTATGATGCGGTTACCTATGGCCGATAGAACCGTGAAAAGGCCCATTGGTGTACTCCATGATGTGTTAGTAAAAGTGGAGTCGTTCATCTTTTCAGCGGATTTTGTGATTCTTGACTGTGAGGTTGATTTTGATATTCCCATCATCCTTGGGAGACCATTCCTTGCCACAGGTCATGCATTGGTTGATATGGAGAAGGGACAAATGAAGTTCAGACTGAACAATGAAGAAGCAACTTTCAATATTTGTAGATCCATGAAGCAGAGTGGTGACCTCCAAACGGTATCTGTTATAACTTACAGAGTTGAGAGTGGAACAAAAGTGCAAATTGAAGAGCGACTCGATGTTGAGGCACTAGCAGCAGTTATGATGAATTTCGATAGTGATGGTCTTGAAGAGTATGATGAGTTGGTAGCTGCACTCGATAGGTGTGAATAACGGTCAAAACAAAAGAAGTATGAGTTAGACATGAAGAATCGTGAGTCCCCACCAGCGAGACCATCTATTGTGAAGGCACCGAAATTGGAGCTTAAGGCTCTACCACCACATTTGAGGTATGTATTCTTGGACAGAGATAACACTTTGCCGGTCATCATTGCGGCAGATCTAAATGCGAGACAAGTAGAGTGCTTGGTGACTGTGTTGAAGAGGTTTAAGTGAGCAATTGGGTGGACTATTGCGGATATTATTGGGATTCCTTCCGGTATTTGTTCCCACAAAATACAACTTATGCCAGATCACAAACCTAGTATTGAGCACCAAAGAAGATTAAATCCACCTATGCAAGAGGTAGTTAAAAAGGAGATCATAAAGTGGTTGGCTGTTGGAGTTATCTATCCCATTGCAGATAGTAGTTAGGTATGCCTTGTTCAATGTGTGCCCAAGAAAGGTGGGATTACTGTGGTTCCTAATGAGAGAAACGAGCTTGTTTCGATGCGGCCCGTGACTGGATGGAGTGTCTGCATGGACTACCGAAAGCTAAATGCTTGGACAGAAAAAGACCATTTCCCTATGCCATTCATGGATCAGATGTTAGATAGACTTGTTGGTAAGGGTTGGTATTGTTTTCTTGATGGTTATTCGGGCTACAATCAGATTTCTATAGCTCTGAAGGACCAAGAGAAGACCACCTTCACTTGCCCTTATGGGACTTTTGCCTTCAAACGAATGCCCTTTGGGTTGTGCAATGCTCCAGCGACCTTCCTGCGTTGTATGATGTTGATATTCTCTGATATGGTGGAGGACACTATTGATGTATTTATGGATGATTTCTCTGTGGTAGGTGACTCTTTTGATCGATGTCTGAATCATTTGGCTGAGGTACTTAAAAGGTGTGAAGATTGCAATCTGGTGCTGAATTGGGAGAAGTGCCACTTTATGGTGAAAGAAGGGATAGTTCTTGGTCATAGAATTTCTGAAAAGGGCATTGAGGTAGATAAAGTGAAAGTTGAAGTAATAGAAAAACTTCCCCCACCTATCTATGTAAAAGGTGTGAGGATTTTTCTTGGACATGTAGGTTTTTACAGGAGATTCATCAAAGATTTCTCAAAAATTGCACATCCTTTGTGCAAACTGCTCAAGAAGGATTGTAAGTTCTATTTTGATGATGCTTGTCTTAGAGAATTTGGAGAGTTGAAGGAGAAGTTAGTTACTGCCCCTATCATTATTTCATCGGATTGGAGACAACCGTTTGAGGTAATCTGTGATGCAAGTGGTGTGGCGCTTGGTGTGGTATTGGGACAGAGGCGAGAAAAAATTCTTCACCCTATTTACTATGCTAGCAAGGCTCTTAATGTGGCCCAGAAGAATTATATTGTGACTGAACAAGAGCTTCTTGCGGTGGTTTTCGCATTTGAGAAATTTTGATCCTACTTGCTTGGTACCAAGGTCATAGTACATATTGACCACTCTACATTGAGATATTTGATGGAAAAGAAGGATGCAAAGCGGAGGTTGATTAGATGGGTATAATTACTGCAAGAGTTTGATTTTGTGGTAAAAGATAGAAAGGGGACCGAAAATCAACTTGCTGATCCCTTGTCCAGATTAGAGGAAGAGGCTATGCTAAAGCTTGGTGATAGGGCTAAAATTAATGATGATTTTCCAGATGAACAGGTATTGGCTACTTCTCATGATCGGATTCCTTGGTTCGCAGACTTTGCTAATTATTTGGCAAGCGATATTGTGCCCCCGGATTTGTCTTTTCACCAAAGGAAAGAGTTTATGCATGATGTGAAGAAATTCTTTTGGGATGAGCCTTACTTGTGTCGTAGTTGTGCTGATGGGATTAATCATCGTTGTGTGCTCAAAATTGAGATGTTGAGTGTACTTGAAGCATGTCATTCATCGCTTCTTAGTGGGCATCATAGTGGTATTCGAACTGCACATAAGATTTTGCAGTGTGGGTACTACTGGCCTACTATCCACCAAGATGCTCATGATTTCGCCAAGTCTTGTGATCGTTACCAAAGAGAAAGAGGGATTTCCAAGAGACAAGAGCTTTCTATGAATCCTATATTGGTGATAGAGTTGTCTGATGTATGGGGCATTGATTTTATGGGTCTATTTGTGAGTTCACATGGGATGAAGTATATTCTTGTTGCAGTTGATTATGTATCGAAGTGGGTGAAAGCAGTTGTGCTCCCTAACAATGATGGTAAAAGTGTCACCGCATTCTTGAAAAAGAATATCTTCTCCAGATTTGGTACACCGAGGGAGATTATCAACGATGGAGGTTCCCACTATTGTAATAAGTTGTTCAAGGCGCTACTTGAGAAATATGGTGTCTGCCACAATGTAGCCACTCCTTACCATCCGCAGACTAGTGGACAAGTTGAAGTGTCTAATAGAGAGATCAAACATATTTTGGCAAATACTGTTAATGCTAATAGAACGGATTGGTCAAGGAAGCGTGATGATGCTCTATGGGCCTATTGCACTGCATACAAGACTCCTATAGGTATGTCTCCTTACCAACTTCTATATGGGAAGTCTTGCCATTTATCGGTTTAGCTAGAGCATAAGGTTTTATGGGCAATGAAGAAGCTAAATTTGGATTGGGGCGCCACATCTAATCAAAGAATGAATGACTTGAATATTCTTGATGAGTTTCGCCTAAAAGCTTATGAAAGTTCAGCCTTGTACAAAGAGAAGATGAAGAGGTATCATGATCAAAGAATTGAAAAATGAGAATTTGTTATGGGTGATCTTGTGCTCCTATTCAACTCTAGGTTGCGCTTGTTTTCGGGCAAACTCAAATCCAAATGGACCGGGCCATTTTTGCTCACAAAAGTGCTTCCTTATGGAGCGATTGAGCTTGAGAACAGTGACGGAACAAGGTTCATGGTTAACGGGCAAAGGATCAAGATCTATCTGGGAAACCCAAAAAGTGTGCAAGAAGCTGTGGAGGCCTACAATCTTGATGTAGTCTGAGTATTCAAGAGGCCTGCGTTGTGCCGCGACATTAAATCAAGCGCTTCTGGGGAGGCAACCCAAGATGTACAATCTAGCTAACAATAGGTTTTTGTTTTCCATATAATAGTTTATGTGTTTCGTTGATTCTCTGTATTAATTTAGATAGGTTTTTTAGTTTTTTTTTTTTAGTGTTGGCTAGAATTAGCATAGGGTCCGTGTCTAAAATGTGTCCAGAAAATGTAAAAAGAAAGGGCTAAGGGCTAATACATGTGTAGGGGCGAGAAGTAGAATCTGCAGAAAAATGTCTAGTGCAGCGGTCTACGGACCCCATCGACGGTCCGTCGTTCACTCCACGGACCGTGAATGGCATCCTTACACCCCAGGTAAGTCCCTAAATTTTTCCAAGTGTTGAGGTGATCTACGGTCTCGACCTACGGACCGTTAGCGGGGTCTCGTAGGTCGAAACCCTAGTCTGCCCGACCCGACCCGACCCGGACTTCCCCTATTTAAAAGCCCCAAAGTTTAAAATAGTTCCCCCTCTTTCCCAAACGGTCATCCGCACACCTACACCCTAAAACCCACAAATTCATTCCCTCACACCTCCCTCCATCAGATCTCCCTTTTCCCCGCAAATTCCTATCTTCAAGAGGGTCCGGTGTCCGGGTATGGTACGCCGTTGGGTCAAATTCAGTCGGAGTCTAAGTCTCAACACGCAATCACACCACTCCTCGTTTCTCTTGTAAGGTAACTGACTGTCCCCTCACTTTGAATTACGATTCATAGCTTGAATAGGGTAAGTCGGGAGTGAGTCTTGACCTTGGGTAGCTAATCATCCCTAAATGCATGCTAATTATGACATTTAGACGCCCTTGGGACGATGGTCAGTGATTATAGGTAACTCTAACGTAAAACCAGTAGAACTACGAGTCTAAATGTAAGTTTCGACTTAAGGTTCCATTACTTGTATGAATGTCGTGCTTAACTGAATTATTGGACCCTCGAGAATGACGAACTAGCATGTAGAGTGTTAAAATGCATGGGTAGACTTTCTTAGTGTTGTTGTTGATCCTCTTGTATGGCCATATGATAAGTACTGATGCACACTATTGGACCAGAACCACCCATGAGACCCCGTCCATGGACCGTCGTTCAGTCGACGGATCGTTGATCAGGTCTGTGGCAGGGGCACTTCGGATATTTCCCTAGTTTGACACGATGGAGGTGGACTACGGTTCGTGGAATGACCCACAGACCATTCTGCATCTCCGTCGTTCCCATCTGTGACTATGCCCTGGTTACTTCTGACTTACGAAACAGGTCCACGGTCCGTAGGTTGACCTACGGATCGTTGGTTCCCTCCGTCGGTTACCACTGTAAGGTACTGAATTTTGTTTTTTTTGTATTGTTATTTTTTTTTCTTCTGTGTTGGGTACTAACATCTCCTCCACAGGTACTATAATACCAAACAAGAAAGACGTCATAAACAGGGGCCAGTCTAAACTCGTAGCGCCGACCTTACAACTTATCGATGAGGATACCGACAGGCAGCGAGACCCGGATTACTCACCCACACCTGCTCGGGCCACTCGAAACCAATCCAAGAAGGTGCTCCCCGACGTAGTCACTCCCTCCCAGTCTGATGAGGAGGATACACTGATCGGGTCAACGACTAAGTCTAGGTCCGGTTCTTCGTCCAACTCTGCTGCCGGGTCTGGATCCGGGTCCGACACTGGTTCAAGTGCACATAAAGTAGCTACCTCGTCTGATGAGGTATCTAGCTCTAACGGGATTTCCATCCCTCAAAATGACCAACCGAATCCTATAGACAGAGAGCCGAACAAGTGGTGCGTCGAGGGGCAGTGGCAGATTTATCGTGACGCTAGGATGAAGAATGCCTAGGAAAAGATGGGGTGTATAATTACGGAAGAGCGCAGAGTTCTCACTAGGAGCCTCCACACTATGCCAAATATCCACCAGCTTTTCCAAAGGCACAAGTGTTAGTGGATGGCTCGTGATCCGAGTACTTATAGCGAGGAGATTGTGCGGGTGTTTTACGCTTCCTATGCTGCCACTCTCCGAGGGCAAATTCACAAAAACGCCAAGACTACAGCACAAGACCCCCTCATATCCACCATTGTCCGAGGTGTCTCAGTGAACTTATCCCACACCACCATCAGCTGGTTCCTTTATAGCCCTAACCCTCACCACACATGGCCGGACTCCACCACTAAATTTGATTATCGGTGGGAAATTGTGCAGACATGAGCCTTCAGCCGAAATGCAGATAAAAAAGAGGCGGTTATATCATGGCTAGCTCGGCATCTTGCTTTGGATGAAGAGAGAACGGAATGGGTTGTTGTGCCCTGGTTGGGTATTCGAAAGGCCACCCTTACTTTGGCAACCAAGTTCTTTTGGCTATTGGTCCGAAATAGATTGTCACCAACAATGGCCGATAATATAGTCACATGGGATAGAGCGGTTATGCTGGTTGCCAGTTTGGATATAAATTTCCCCCGCCTACTACTGGGAGAATTGCATGAGAGGGCTTTCAAGACCACCACCACCTACCCTTTCCCCTGTATGATCTTTCAGCTTTGCAGGGATGTAGGAGTGCCTATTTGGCACTGTGATAAGTTGGATCATGCGACTGGGACCCTTGACATTGGGTTGATTCAGGATGACGCGAATGTGGCAGCACCACGCAGAGGGCATCAAATCGATGTACCTATGGGCGAGGATCTGATACACACTGTGGGACAGATGCAGGGAGATGGTCCCCCCACTACAGATCCGACTGATGAGCACCCAAATTCCTCTTCTCAGACGGTCAGCCAGGCCCCGAGCTCATCTCGATCCACTTAACTCTCTGAAACGACTACGATACCATTGGTTCGAGTTCAAAAGTTGGAGGGTCAGATGGCCACCCTGCGACATCACCTAAAGGCATAGATGCAGAAATTGATTGTTGAGTCTGAGGAGTGAGCGAAAAAGAGGATGATGGCGATGATGGACCAAAAGGTCCAAGCTGTTCACGCACTCTTAGATGCCTTCGAGGTGAGAGTGTTAGAGAAGCCTGCCCCCACCGCTGATGTGACTGCACTCCGGACTGATATAGCTGGCCTCCGTACTGATGTAAATACCATTTTTGCTACAATCGTTGTTGAACCTCAGGTTGCACCCTCTGCACTTGGTAATGATATAGTTCTGGGTGAACTGTTTAGCAGAAATAAGGTGGAGGAGCAGCCAGCACGTGCCCGTTGAAAGAGACACCGATCTAGTCGACACCCTGAGCGCACGGAGGCGGAAAAGGCCAGTAGGAAAGAGCGTAAGTTAGACAAAGCGGCCATAAAAGCTTCCATCGTAGATGTGCAGTTGCGGGAGCAGAGAGTACATGAGATGATGGCGGGAGCGTCGAGTTCTATGCCCGTTTCTGAGGTTCTGCCTACTGGGCGATTAATCTAAGCACCAATGATGGTGCAGTTAGAGTGACAGATAGCACTACTGATGGTGCTGTCCCTATTGATGCGGGCACTACTGAAGGTGACCCGAGTGTTGATTTAGAGGGCTCCAGGAAATCGGACCCACCCATTTGTTGATAGTTCATCGGCGCTATGCGCCACAGGTTTGCTTTACCCAAATCCATTAATTTTTACTGTTTTATGTGTGCATTGGGGACAAGTGCACCTATTTTGTGTTGGGGGTAGGGTAAATAGATTGTGAGTGATAGGGTGAAGTCTAAGTAACCCAACTCATAATCCTCTTTTGGGATTTTCTTGCCTGTGTTCTTTTCCCCCAAGAGACTGTTTAATTTATGTTGAACTGGCATGTGTTAGGATCGTATGTGTAGAAGCATGAACAAGAATGAAGCATGATGGCTTATGATTTTGTGATACCCGTACTAATTTTGTGATGTGTGCTAGACTTAGTAGGCTAAGATAAGTTGATTGTGTTGGCTCTGAGTATGAGATGATAATGAATCAACTTGATGGCATGACTTAAGCTGAAACTTGAACTGGGTAATCTAATCATCTGATAATGAACTATGTGCCAAGAGTGTGTGAGAATAGTTGATTGTTCATATAGTTTTTGTGCAAAACTAGAACTTGCCCGGTTAGTCCTGCTAAGACAATTGACTATAGAGGCTAGGAAGTGATCATTGGCCCTTGTTCTGATAAGTCCACAAATTGCCTAAAAGAAGGATCCAACCAAATGAAATAAATAGTCCCTTTGATCCAAATGCTTTGAGCCTAAAATTAGACCATTTCTTTCTAAACCCCGAACTCACCTTCCCATAATCGACTATGTTGGCCCCGGTCCCTCCTTGGACATGTGCACCTTGACTTAGGCCAAAAGGCTTAGTTGGGGGTGGCTAATGTAAAGAGTAACTTCAAACTTGGGCCTAAACCTACATCGGGTATTGTGCACCTCAACCAATGGAAAATCCATAAGTTCAGGGTGGCTTTGAAAGAGGAAACCGAAAGAAAAATGGGTATGAAAAGAGTTTGATGTTGAAAAAGAGAGGAGAGGATGTTACTTGTTGAAAGCTAAAGGAAAGTGAAAAAAAAAAAGCTACAAAGTCTAAAATCACATCCATGGTTGAAGAAAATCAAGGGAAAGAAGGTAAAATGGTAGGATGGCAAAAATAGGGCAAAAAGAGGTTGAAAGCCTAGTGTAATGTCAAGGAGGGCAGAAAGTCACTAAGAAGTACCCAAATGTACCACACCTGACCCTGAGCCTACGTTACAAGACAAGAAAGTCCTTTAGTGATACTAGAGTCTAGTTTGGAGTGTCTAAGTAATGAAAATAAGGGCAAGCCTATGGTACTAAGCACTAACTGTACTTGAAGTTATTTCTGAGTGTGAGTGTTGAATGAATCCTTGTCCTAAAAGTCATATTCATTTTGTGAAAAGAGGGATTTCGTTTGAAGTAAGGGCATTAGTTACATTTTCGGAAAATTGGTACCTTGGTGATAGTAAAATAGTGTATGTTGTGTGTTGGTAGGTCGTTCTTTGTCATGTTTTGATCCACACAAATTAGCTTGTTGAGTTTAAGAGAACAAAGTTGCACTCAAAATAGAAGTCGGGATGAAGAGCCATGTGATTGCTTGGGATGAAATTTTCTGCTTCTGTACAAGTGTCGTTTAGAATCATATTGTGTTGCTTGAGGACAAACAACAATTTTAAGTTGAGGGTGTTGTTGTACCGTGAATTTTTGGTACTATTGATACGTTTCTCTTAGGATTTGTGAATGCCTAGGGCATTTGTGTGTTAGTTTTATGTATTTTTTGCTATAATTTCAGGAAATAAACTCAGGTGCGAAAAGAAGAAACTATAGCTGAGGCAAGTGCTGAAAAAGAGTCACCTACGGACCGTAGGATGAGTGACGCCCCATAGATAAAGGTCGTGGGAGGACCAGGCATGGCAAGATTGAAGCTCATGGAAATCTGACCAAGTGTGGAACCATGGTGGGGACTGATGGACCGTTGAATGACTTACGGTCCGTCCTGCTGCTCCGTAGAAGTGATCAGAGGAGTGGTTCCAGTACCTGAGTTGAAATAATCTAAGTATAGAGCGACGGAGGTTACTGACGGTCCGTAGTCTCACTGACGGTCCGTCGTCTCACTGACGGACCTTGTTGCTGGTTCGTGGAAGTTGACTGAGAGAGGTGGATTTGTGGAGGTTTCAAATCGGCTAAGTATGGAGCCACGGAAGAGACCTACGAACCGTCATTCGACTTACTGACCGTAGGTCAGCCTCGTGGAATGGAGACGCGTCCTGCAGTTTTATTTCCTTATTTTGTTTCCCTTTTATTTTAGAATTTGTTTTCTATAAATAGGGTATGTAAACCTCGTTTTTGTGGGTTAGACCTTATTATTTTGTTGTAGTTCTTGACTTGGGAGATTAAGTTGCAACTTTAGCAATTATTAATTTCTTAAGATCATTTTGAAGATTTTGGAGTTGCAATTCAAGTTGAATTTCTGGGTTTATTATTCTTCTTACGTAAGTTCATAATTCTTTCATCTAAAACAATGAATTGTGTTCATATGATTATGGGTAATTAAACTCCACAACTAGGGTTGTGGGAACCATGAGCGATTAACAAAGTATGAATAGTAACTAAGCAATTCTTGAACAGTGTTGTTGCATGCATTGATAATTCTTTTGTTTAGAAGTCTTTTTAATGGTGGCCAACGTTAGAACTCGCCTTGTTGCTACTTGCCGAACCAAGGAAATAATCAACAAGAAAAGAATTATCAACATAGATTTATTGTGATATTATCTAATAGGCTAGTGTCGATTGGTGCGAAGTAATAACGAAGCCAAACATTGATGTGATGTCTAATATGAGGTAAAGGTAAGGGTTAGTAAATTATACACACGTAGCCGGACCAAGGTGCGGGGTGAAATTCTCTAGATGCTGGACCAAGGATTTAGAGATACCTAACTTATCACTTTGCATGTAGTACACTTATAGGAACAGTAAAATTATGGCTACAAAACCTAACAAGTGAAAGTTTAACCACCCTAAGAAGTAATAAAAAATTTGATGGACTGCTATTACTAGGATTACTGTGTTATTAGCTTGTGGAGAACACGTATACCCTAGTTAATTCTCTCATCGTGATAACAACCAAAATTGACTTTTGATTACTGATTTCTTATTGAATTCTTCCAATTTGTTTCACAAAACCTCCCTTTTATTACTTGTTTCCGGAAGTAATTTGACTAATCGAATATAATTGTTGGTTAAATTAAAGTCTAAACCATTTTCCTCGTGGGATCGACCCCAACCTACAAGTTGGGTTCTTTACTTGATAACGATCGCTTATGCTTCTTTAGAGAGGTGTAATTTGAGTGTATCAATGGGCATCCATGTCAAACCCAACATTCACTCATTGGAAAGCTCATATATTCAAAGATGAGAATATTCTTGACCTAAGAATCCCCTTTTTGTGAGAAAGTCCTTTCACAACAAGTCATTATCATTCATTAGAGTACAATTGAGAATAGCCTTTCAATAAGAACTTCATCATTAACATAATCATAGAACTTCATTCATTATTCATTCATGAGTGTGTGCATGTGAGAATAACCTTTCAGATAGATCCTCATCATTCATAGGGGTTAATTGAGAAACAACCTTCAATCATAACACAATTACGTTCTAAACATGACCATAATTCATTCATTTAGATCACATGTACATACTTCACATCATAATTATACATAGATCCTTCATATATAGAGGTACAAGGAAGATATCCATCAATTCAATACTAAAATATACATAGTAAGTAACACCTCCACCTTTCAAGTGGATCAATAGATCAAGCACAATTCTACTTCAATATGTAATTTGATCATAACTTGCCCTTCATGGCTAAGAACCAACATCAATACATGAATCCAAGATACTACAATAGATAATGAAATTGACATGATTCAATCACTTAATTCAATATAAGCATCAACAATTCAACACACTTTCATAATCAATCAACTCCCAATCACAAATCACAATTTAGAAAATTAGGGGAAAACATGGGTTCTAGGAAGAAATCATCTTAATTCATCTTTAAATCCACAATTCATTCATAAATCAATGCATTAAAGCTTGTGGAAATTATTTAGAATCGAACCCATCCATAGATTGAAAACTAGGGTTTTAGAGAAAACATTGGAGACTTGAAATCACTTTTGAGATTGGCTCCTTGAAATAAATTAACTCAAGGATGAAGACTACCATACCTTTAATGGAAGAATCCCACGAAAATCCCTTGAAAAACTTGAAGATTTGACGTTGGAAGCTTGAAGTCTTCACCTCCAATGGAGGTTTCTAAAGAGAGCTTTTGGAGGGGAAGGGAGGTTTTGATTTGGGGTTTCGAAATAATAAAGTCCAAAATACGTTTTAATACTTTAAAACCCCTTAAAATACCATAAATAACTAATTAAAATCGTCCCCCAACCAAATAAGACTTGGGGTGAATTTACCAATTCACCCCCGACTTGGCCGAACCATTGCAGCTTTTGCAGGAGCAAACCACAGACCGTGGTCTGGTTCACGCCCCATCCTAGTTAAGAGTGGTTTGGGGTTATGACTTGGAATTTTGGGACTTGACCTATGGAGGCCATCACAGGGCGTGGATGGACCTACGAGGCGTGGTCCCCTTTCGTGGTTCACCAAATCCTGGGTAGCCCTTTTGGTTTCAAGGGATCTTGGGGGTTAGGCTTAGGGTCCTCCTCAAGAACCTTTAGGGTGGTTCTTGGGGAGTCGTACCTTGGCGTTTAACCCCTTAACCATGGCTCGGGACAATATTATACACCCTCTAACCTTACACCAAACTCCAAGACAAACTAGTTAGGCTCTAGTTTCACTTATTCATTTTACGGGTCGTTACAGATTTTGCTCAAAACTCTTTTGGATTGTTAAACCGAACCTAATTATAGTGAATTCTACACCAAAAACCCACCAAGAACAACACTCATTCGCAACTCTCACCTCAAGAACTCAACAAGATCTTCATTATCAAAAGGAAGCGCAAAACTTCAAGAACTCAACAAGATTATTAATATACTCAATCTCATGCTTGGCATGTGGCGAAAAAACCCAACACTATGGAAGCTTACATACCTCCTAGGATAAAATCTTTGGTGAAATCCCTTGAAGAATTACAAAAATCTTGAACGCTCTGCCTTTGCTCCTTTTTTCCTCTTCTTGAACTCCTCTAAAAACCCTAAGTGTATTTTAGAAATAACTAAAACAGATTCCAATCTGTTTAGACTCCTAAACCCATAACAAAAATGTTTAAATCTGATTGGGTAAGGAAAATACCAAAATACCCATCATATTTTCGGGTAACTTTCCTTATTTGGACAGACTAACTTCAAACGGGCGTATCTCCCTCATACGGACTCAAAAATTAGAAAACTCAGTGGTGTTGGAAAGAGGATTCCAAGACCTTTCATTTGATATCTTATGGGTTTCCTAACTCATCATGTGCTAAAAGTTATGGTGGTTTGAAGTTGACCCAAAACTTTAAAAGAACTTAGGAATAACTTGAATGAACTCTCTTCTAAAACCCTAGGCATATTTGGATTTATGAAAACTGACCCAAATCAGATTTGTCCCCAAAATATCACTAAAATTCGTATTAAGCTAGTTGGGTAAGGAAAAGAAAAAAATACACCTCATATTTTCGGGTAACTTTCCTTTATTGGACAGCCCAAATTCAAACAAGAATATATCCCTCATACAAGATCGAAATTAGCAAACTCGGCGGTGTTGGAAAGAAGACACCAAGACCGTTTATTTGATATCTTATGGGTCTCCTAACTCATCCTGAGCTAAAGTTTATGGTCGTTTGAAGTTGACCCAAAACATAAAAGAACCTAGGAATGACTTGAAGGAATTCTCTTTAGTTCTTTTTGGAACTCAAGGAGCTACATCTAGCGACCCTAAGACTTAAGAAAATTTTAAATTCCTCGGTAAAATCTTACTCACAACAAAGAATGGTTTGAGTCTTAGCTCAAAAAATTTCCGGGGTGTTACACAATAGATGTCGAATTTAAAAATATAAAATATTTGAAGGAGAATTTTGAGTTTGATTTGATTATGCGGTTGGCATTAAATGAGTGATGCATTCTTTATGTGAAAGATGGAGGACCTACAAATATAAGTTAAGATGTGAGCGCTGCTATCCTAACAAAAGTAAGGAAGAGATACTTGCTAATCGTCCCGCAAACGTGGATTCTAATGATTGGACTGCCTTTGTTCA
This sequence comes from Solanum acaule, assembly GCA_036250505.1. Classification (NCBI taxonomy): domain Eukaryota; kingdom Viridiplantae; phylum Streptophyta; class Magnoliopsida; order Solanales; family Solanaceae; genus Solanum; species Solanum acaule. The sequence goes on along the minus strand of JAJOOR010004829.1, from coordinate 50,560 downwards.
TCACTTTAATGAGGACAAGATTAAGGTAATTGTTCTTCATAATTTTACTGTTTCTTTCTCTTCAATTTTGATAGAGTTTTAGATTGTATTTGTTTTAAGTAAAAGTCTTGCGAATATATAGTACCATTTGTTGCTGTCATTCGTTTTAACAAGTAATTTGAATCGACAAGAACATTCTGAGAGAGATTTAAGACTATGAGAAATTTTAGTCTTTTCAACTCAGTCTAAATCTTTGCAGTGAGCCGATTTAGGAGAGATCCATTAATTCAAGCACATTAAATTTCCTCAGTTCCATTGGAAAATAACTTTTGAGATTATTACGGGATAAATTGAGTAGCCAAAGTAACCCAAGATCCTTTAGTGTTAATGACACCTTCAAAATGGTTGCTTGAGAGATCTATGGTTGTCATAATAGTGTTGTTTTTTTCTAGCTTAATTTCAAATTTCAAACAAACTATGGCAGCTCCTTGAAAAGTTATTGCTCTTAACGACTTTTAAACACTTGTTATGCTTCACAAATTGCTATTTCAATCTGTTGCTACTTTGATGTACAAATATTGCTACTTTGCTTCTATATATTTAAACCAATGTTTGATTATCACAGACACAAAGTGTACAAAATACGAGAAACAGAAAAAAACTTAAAGTCTCGCACACCGGTGGTAGCTAAAACAATGCAAGGAGAGGTTGTCAAATGGTAAGTTTTCTTACCTTGAAGTTTATTTGAGAACTATTTTATCATACAAAATAAAATGTGTTGCTTGTTACTTATTTTAATCTATTCTTGGTTAATAATAGTAGCAAAAATTGGGAAGGCCCGTGTGCCGAAGTGAAGTTGTTTTGTCAACTTTATTGAAAAAGAATGGTAATTATGTAAATAAAGAAGGGAAGATTTTAGTTGTAAGATTCAAATACTTATTTATTTTTGTGCCTGTCCAATTGGTATAAAAATGATATCTTCTTGTCCTGTTTTAACTGTACTTCATTTACTCATCTTAAGTTAGGTAGCTTTATCCTACACATGATTCAAAATGGTTTTTAGACTAAAGCAATTTGATAGTTACATTATATACTTTACTAGACGTCAAATTTTATGATATAGCAATATGATACTTGAATCTTAGCATTGTAGCAATATTATGTAAGTGTAAGAAATTACTTGCCTTCTCTGCATCATTTCTGTACAGACTGGTCCTCCTTGTGTGAAAAACAATTCCTCATCATTGTCACCAAATAACATGTATTACCATACTATTGGATACCTTTTCTACATCTGTGGGCCGTCTCTTCCTACAGGTGCAGAGATTCTCCTCTAGGGTTAGTGATATTTTCTGTCTCTTTGTGGAATAGATTTTTCGTTAAAGAAACCATACCTCTCGTTCCAGTTGTAATCCAGGACCTAACTCCACCAAAAGAAGTTACATGAAAGAAAAATCAATACATATAGCAGGAGGTATCAATCTCTAAGGAGGACATAAATTAGTGTAGTGTAGGCAAGTCTTCCCGATAAAATAAAAATAACCTTTGACAAAATCAATGATAGCACAAAGACCGGAATAACCATTCATAAAGGTTCCATTAATGTAGTTCTCCCACATCTATTAATGCAAAAATCAACAGCAAATTTAGATGAAACTTGAATGTTTTCACCACTTGAATGTTTTTGTTGATTCTAATTGTGTATAAGACAACATAGATGTTTTAGTTTTTCATTAATTGTTACTGAGATTATTAACTATTCTTTATAATTAGCAACATAAGTATGAGGATATATCATGTCATCTATTTTATTTGTAGGATAAAATATTGGAGCATCTACTCGAAGATCAAGATCATGCTGCTACTTTAGGTGTTCCATTGAAGATATTAGTTGATCTTAATGACGCAATTGGAAAATTGTTGGGAGTTGAACATTCTGGTCATGTGTGTGGTATAGGTGGTAATATTTGTCCTTCAGCAGCTTTTGGGATGCCTAGACATTCAATTAGTCATGCAAATGTCAGTAGTTCCTATAATCTGTCTCATCAACGTGTTGAAGACCTGGAGAAACGTGTAGAAACCTTGGAATGATAATCACATGACAACTCTTCATAGGTTTTTACAACCTAAATTTGGCAGTGAATTTCCCACTTTCAACTTAGATTCTTCTTAGTTCAACATACATATTTACATATGGTGTTGCTTCTAATTTTTAGCATTTTGATTACATTAGCAGTACTTGTGCTATCTTTATGATGAAACTTACATTTTGTTAGTAATATATACGATGATGAATAGATTATCAAATTAATGATCTGTGGATTGCATTTATTAGTGTATTAGTACCAAGTTATTGCAGGGATTACATGAATTTCTAAAAAAAAAAAAAAACTTCGCCATGGTTCTACCGTGGCTAATATGTACAAGGAATTATTTTTAAAATATAGGATACCTACATTCTATTAGCCACGGTTCATTCATGGCTAATTAAAAATTATAAAAATAATTTATTTCAAGACAGTTAATTTTACGTATGACTTGTGGCTATATATTAGTATAATCGTGAATAGATAAATGTTACCACGAGTGGAGAAAACGTGGCTAATTTACCCACGACGCCCATTATGGGCACGCTAACACCCGTGGCTAAGTTTCCATGGACAAGGTGTGTTAGCCACGGTTGTAGTACCCTTTAGCCATGGTTTTACCATGGCTAACTCGCGTGTTTTTTTGTAGTGCTCCCTCTAAACTTATATTCTTTCTTTAAATGTAGGTTTGTTAGGATTAGCAGAAGCTGAGAGATCAATAACGTCTATAGCATCAAAAAGACTATATGTCAAGTGATTTGAATTACTTATAAATTTATGATTCGAAAACATAGAAGTAAAGCTTTACAAAGGTATCAAAACGTGTTGATAAACAAATATTTTTAAATGCATTGCATACGGTTTTGCTTTGCATATATATCTTTAAATACATTGCACAAATGCTTTCAAATATTTTCAAACGCACTGCACAAATACTTCGAAATATTTCCAAATGCACCGCACAAATGCTTTCAGATGTTCCGCATAAATGCTTTCAAATATTTCCAAGGGCACTACACAAATGCTTCCAGATATTTTCAAATGCACCACACAGATGCTTCATATGTTTCGCATAAATGAATATTTTCACATATCACAACACAAATGCTTTCAGGTATTTAAAAAAACATCTACACGACTTTCGATCGCTTTCTATTGCATTGCACAAATGCTTTTAGTTGATTGCACAATTGCTTTCAAATATACTGCACAAATGCTTTACCAAAATGCATTGCTTTCAAAGACTTCTTTTTCATAAATCGCCAAGCTTTAAAAGTCTCATTCTTAAATCATTTGGCTAAAAGACTCATATCCATAATTTATTTGGTTAAGGCCTCATTTTTATTAACCATCACTAAAAAGCACCATTGATCATGAATTATCGGCTTCAAACCTTTCTTCCATAAATTTTGTAAGATTTTATAAAATCACTTAGACTTGCAAGACCGCATTTTCATAAACTCACACCCATGAGGTGTTTTTTCCATGTGATTATCGCACCTTCCTTTATATTTAATAGTATTTACTAATTGCCTTGTCAAGTTCAAGTTCTACATTAGCTTTAGCACAACTTGAAACTATTTCTAAGCAGTGAACTGGAGAAATTTGTTGGTGAGTCAAACTCACCAACAAAGGTCAATGGTCTACCTCAAACTTCATCCTCAAATACTCTCCTCGTTAATAATACAAAGTAACGTCACAACTCTACATAGGGCAAACTTTGTAAGCTTGCGTACCCTTGTTTTCAAAATCCTCTGCCTCATAATTTATTTAGTGCCCATATCTTTTCTCGCCTCCGAGGTCGTATTTGTTGGTCGGGACAAAATTGGCCAATACGTCAACTTTTTTGTCCAAAAACTCTTACATCGTCTCTGGTCAAATAGGGACAAGTTGTTGACACCTAATTTTGACCCTCGTTTCGTCTAATTTATTTTTCTAAGCTTCTAATTTAATAATGTATCAAATTTTCCTTTTTAACAACTACCTTTCACTACTACGACAATTTATCACTACTATTGTTATTATCATTGTCATATTTCTATAATTACTATTTAAACTATATGTTTTATTATCGTAATTACTATTATCACTTTTATACCTCCTTTTCTTAAATAATTAATTCATCGCCACCTTATTTCAAGTTTTTATACATATCTAATTAACTATAAATCCATACTTTTGTATCTATCATAAATTAGCGTAGAGTCGTAAGTGATATTTTGATTTTATAAATTATTAATTTTCATCTTATAGTATTGGTTATTAAGTTAGAAGCCCAAAAACAGTTTAAAAGAAGAAAAGAAAAGCCCAATATATTCACACCAAGTAATCAGCCCAGCTTTTTTATAAAATTTGTCTGAAATCTAGCCTTTGAATGGCCCATTTTCGCCCATTACAACAGCCCACTGTCCTTTCAAATAAACCTAATATCATTAGATACTAGGTACTATGTGGCACCAATGTTCCTTTTTCTCTTTAGGCAAAATTTTCAAAGGCACTATTTTTGTGCAAATTTTTGAAGCTACAAATGTGTCTTCATCCCCTTTAACCATTTTATGTTTCAACGATGTCCTATATCAAAGGAATAGTAAAAGCTTTCCTATTTCACGTATAGTTTGAAGCATGTCTGGACTTCTCTGTTCAAATCACATGAAGTCTTATAGTTCATCCAATGTTATCAACGCTCAGATTCAAAGTGTGGAAGAAGTTTGAAAATAATCAAAAATCCCACCCAAATCTTATCTTGTTTCATCTATAACTACACATTTGTATCTTCAGCTTCAACCAAGCTTTTGAGACCCTGAAAATACCCCATCTACTCTCGTTCATCTACTTTAGTTTTAAGTTATAAGTCTCGTTTTGTTATACATGGAGGAATTGTAGATTTGAGACCTCCAACCTCCAGTCATTGTTCCTTAGAAGGTAATACCTCCTCCATCATTTACGTTTTATTTCGATTCCAAGCATTATGTGTTGAACCTATTTTCGGTTATATTTCCTCGGCTTCATTCTAGATTTTTTCTCTATTATGACTTCAGTACTTTTGATTGAATGTTTGTTTGGTTTGAAGATGAGTTTTTTAGGTTTATTTCTTTCGTTGTTTAAACCTCCAACTGATCATCATGTTATTCATTTCATCGCCATAACCAAATGTATGGATTCGGCTTGGTAACTGTTTAAGCTCAGCTTTCATTTGTTCTTCTTCCTTTGATTCTAATGCCTAATATATCCTCAAGCATCAGTGAAATTCCTTTGATATTATATGTTGGTCGTTAGATTCTTCACCTTAATTTTATATCCATGAGTCTAGTTAAATCTCTGTTCTACTTTGTTCGAAATGGTCTAAGGTTCATTTGGTCTCAATTGTGAGTGTGTCGGTTGTGTCGTTTGGATTATTCGCTATTGGGTTAGCTTTCATCAGTATGATATGAAAGTGGTCGCAGCCTTAGCTATTCGCCTTTTTTTTCCGTCATTGTTATAGATTATATTCAATATTAGTTGGAACTTTCCTAATAGATATGTCTGCATTCTCTTCTCGTTTAGTCGAAATAGTGTTTGTGCTTCATTGGATTTCCACTCATGGAAGAATACTTATAACTCTATCACTGTAAGATATTGATTTAACTAAGGTTGCTCCTATTCAAAATCTAACATGAAATTAACTTGTTGTTTATCCTTAGTTCTGGTTGTTTTTTTAACTTTAATGTGTCGGTCATTGAATGAGTTTAAATTAGCATGGTATAAATATTCCTCTTTGAACGCCTTGCAAGCCTAGCATGGCATTTCTCAACTGAATAGCTTGAGCTGCTTCAGCATGACTAGTGTATCTTACAAAACCAAAACATTTGTCTCGCCTGAATACTGACATTTTCTTTAATGACACCTGCCCAAAGTTCATGAAAATGAGGATGGCGGTCAACTGTTGCCAACACAATATGTCGTGTACTGGGGATTATTTTTTGGAGTGTCTTCATTGGCCTTCTCTTGAGCATTATCTGATCTTCGAGTTGTCAATTCAACAACACCTTTAGCTTATGAACTCTGGATGTTAACACCGGCTCCAGCACCTAATTTTACCGAGGATTTGTCTGCTTCTAAGCCACTTGCCATTCAAGTTATCATGTTTAGACGCAAAAACATGATGAGTATGTAACACCCCGGTTTTTGAAAGAAGTAGAATTAGAAAGAACTAAATTGGAAATAGCAAAATCTGAAATTTTGCAAGTTATGCTTAAGTTATGAGTTTTGGGTCAACTTCAAACGACCATAACTCTCAGCACATGATGTGTTAGGTGGGCTATGAGATATCAAATGAAAGGTCTTGGAATCTTCTTCCCAACGCCGCAAAGTTTGCTAATTTTAGAGCTTGTATGAGGGAGATATGACTATTTGAAGTTGGGTTGTCTATTTAAGGAAAATTTCCCGAATTTAAGAGGGGTATTTTGGTCTTTTTCTTACCCTATCAGATGTAAATCATTTTTAGTAATTAATTAGGGATCTAAAATGATTTTGGTTCAGTTTACATAATTACAATTGACGCTATGGTTTTAAGAAAAGAGTTCAAGAAGAGAAAAGTGGAGAAAATAGGAGAAAGGCCAAGATTTCATCGAGTTTTTCAGGATTTGGTTGAGGCTTTCATCAAGGGTTTAATAGCAAAGAGGTATATGAGCTCATATAGCATTACGTTCATTCACCCACGCGCCAATCATTCAATATCAGCGTAATTTTCGTCCAAAAAATCGAAGATTTGATGTTCTTAATTAGTATTCTTGAATTTGCTTTTGTTCATGAATCAGGATGGGATTGATGAGTTCTTGAGATAATCCTATTGATTTTACGAGTTGTTTTTAAGAAATTGAGAAAAAGAAAATAGAATCTAGTCGAATTAAGGTCAGAAAATGATAAGAAAAATTCTTCGGATTGGACTGGGGGGAACATGGCGCGGCACACCATTGATGCGCCAGTAGGGCTGGTGTCGCGCGCCAGCAGTACGCCTGAATGTGGTCTCTGAACTTTAGGGTCTGGCGCCCTGCACCAGCATTGCGCTAAGTTCCCCTGCCCCCACCCGTTTTTCATCGTTTAGCCCGTTTGAGTCCTTATAAAGTGTACTAACACTTCCTATTGATTCTAACTACTCTAAATGACTTCTAAACATCTAGAAATCATCCATAAACGTGAACCATAACCTTGAATCCATAAATTCAAATTCAAGGTAGAGCTAAAAGTCATGTCTTGGGAGTTCTTCGAGTCTTTTCAAAAAGTCTTTCACAATTGTTTTAAACTTGTTTTAAGATTAAGAATTGAGTTTGAGAAAGAGTAGAGCCAAGTTCATTTCTTTAAAATTATATATGGGAACTAAGTATTCCCAAGAATAAATGTTTTCATATTTAAAATTAGAGGAAACACTGATTTCCAAAAGAGTTTTCATGAGTAGTTCTGAGTACCATCTCTTTCAAGAGAAAAACTTTTTGAGTAATAATCTAAAACCATCATTAGAGTTATGTTTTTAAACATATGATCTAGTTACATTGTCGGAGTAGTATTGAGCACCGATATGGGGATGAGTTCAGATAACTTAAGTCTCCATAAACCATGTAGACAACGTGGGTAGAGGGGATCATACTTTTTAGAGGATTCCTTATTTCTTTTAAGTCTAGCTTAGTTGATCCACTTAGATGAGGAGTTCTATACCCCAGCAAAGTATATGAAAGTTATGGCAGCGTGGGCGAAACGTTGTTGTCGGTTAAGAGAATCTCCCACAAAGTTACTTGTATAATCATCTACAAAACTAAGTTATTATTGTGTATTTCAATACACTGATTTGATATTTCCTGGTTAAAGCATTTCTTTATAGTGCATCTTTATTTACTGCTTTATATTAAAATGAGTGTAGTAGAGTTGAGACGAGGTAAGTGTTTCTTTCAGTTCCAGTTCAAGCTTATGTCTTGTTTAAATTGCCCCTCACATGCTCGTACATTCAATGTACTGACGTCATTTGGCCTACATCTTTCATGATGTAGATACAGGTAACCAGGATCAACATCTAGCGCTTCGTTGATCCAATTGAGCTTGAGAGTTGTTGGTGAGCCTCCTTGATTCCGGAGGATCCCTTTATTTTGTTTTATCATTTTAGCTTATTAGGATGTCGTGGGTCTTATCCAAACAACCATCTCAATTAGTAGAGACTTCATAGATAGATAGTTATAGTTCATTAGTCTTGTTCATTTCAATTATTGATGTCTGAGACTTGAGTTGCCACTTTGGCTAGTGAATGTTTTACTTAAATATTCTTAGTAGTTATCGGAGTTAAAGTTTTCATTTGATATATTCAATGTTGAGTAAGTCTTCTGCTAAGAATTAAGCCAGGCCAAGGGTTAGCTTGGGGCCAATAATGGTTCTCGAGTGCCAGTCCCACCCAGGGTGTAGGCTCGTCGGGTGACAAATCTTGTATAAGAGTATAGAGTTGAAAAGTCCTAGGGTGTCTATGAAGCCTTGTCTGTAGAGTCGTAGTTATCAGTGTGAAGTGCACCACATCTATAATTAGGAGGCTGCAACATTTAGGAACTATCTCACTTCTTTCATACTCATTTCGTGTGATAGAGGTCATCTCTATAAAAGTTTCTTTTTAACTCGTGCTTGCGCATATCTTTCAGATTATGCCTCCACGAAGAGCTATCTAAGGTCGTCCTGCTTGGAGGAACGTTGAGGAATAAAGGTTACCTAATGCACCAGAAGTGCAACTTGAAGGAGAGGTCACTAATGTTGAGCCAAGTTGTGACCAACCAAGCTGGGCAACAAAGAGGGAATCGAGAGGAAATGGCTGATACTTCTAGGATTCGTGAGTTCTTCAGGATAAATCCTTCAAGCTTCACTGGTTCAAGTGTAACGGAGGATCCGAAAAACTTCATAGAGGAATTGCAGAAAGTGTTTGAGGTTATGCATGTTACTGATGTTGAAAGAGTTAAACTAGTTGCATACCAACTGAAGTGTGTTGCTAGAGTCTTGTTTGACAAATGGAAGAAGGGTAGAGCTAAAGGGGCACCGATTATGAGTTGGGTTGTGTTCAAGAGTGCCTTCATGGGGCGTTTCTTTCCCCGTGAGCTAAGAGAGACAAAGGTGAGACAATTCTTCACTCTTAAGTAGGAAACTATGAGTGTGCATGAGTATTGCCGTAAGTTCTCATTATGCTCCAGAGATGGTTGCTGATATGACGAATTAGATGAGTTTGTTTGTATCTGGGATGTCTCCTCTTTCAATCAAAGAGATTAAGGCAGTTATGTTGAGAGGATACATGGACATAGAAAGACTTATCATCCATGTGCAGCAAATTGAGAAAGATAAGTTGCGAGATAGGGAAGAGTTCTGAAACAAGAAAGCTAAGACTACAGGAAATAAGTCCGGACAAAAGAAGAGTAATGCAAACCGGTCATCGTTCCAAAAAAAAGCAAAAGGGACCAGCTCGATCATCTGTTTGTGCACCTGCACCAAGGAACAGAGGTGAGTTCAATAATCATAATTCATAAAATTTCAAAGCTAGACCTGCACAGTCTCAAGGTAGTGTGGCACAAGGAGATAATTGAACTCCTACATGTGCTATGTGTGGTAGGAACCACCCCTGAAATGTGTTGTGATGGCTCCACTAGTTGTTTCAAGTGTGGTCAAGAGGGTCACTTCATGAAAGAGTGCCTTAAGAAAAAGTAGAGCGGTGGAAATAGGGGCAATAGAGCCCAATCTTCTTCAGTTGCTCCACCAGATAGAGCTGCACCTATAGGATCTATTTCAGGGACCAGTGGAGGGGCAAACCACCTATATACTATCAGTAGTCCCCAAGACCCAAAGAATTCTATAGATGTTGTCACTGGTATGATCAAAGTCTTTACTTTTGATGCTTATTCTTTGCTAGATCCAGGAGCGAGTCTATTTTTTATGACTCCTTATGTTGCTATGAATTTTAATATCCTCCCTGAGCAACTTCATGAGCCCTTCAGTGTTTCTACACCAGTTGGTGAGTCCATTCTAGCTAAGAGAGTTTATCGTGATTGTACCATTTCCGTCAATCACAAGGACACCATGTCTGACTTAGTTGAGTTAGATATGGTAGATTTTGATGCCATTCTAGGTATGTACTGGCTTCATGCCTACTATATGCCTCTGTTGATTGTAGAACTCAAATTGTTAAGTTCTAGTTTCCTAATGAGCCAGTTATTGTGTGCATCAGTAGTTCAGCAGTGCCTAAGGGTCGTTTCATTTCGTACCTTAAGGTCAGAAAGTTAGTTTCCAAGGGGTGCATATGTCACTTAGTCCTAGTTAATGACTCTATTGTTGAGACACCGCCTATTCAGTCAAATCTAATTGTTAGTGAGCTTCCAGAAGTCTTTCCAGATGATCTTCTCAGAGTCCCTTCGGAGAGAAAAGTAGACTTTGGTATAGAGATTCTTCTTGATACTCGTCCTATCTCTATTCCACCATGTCGAATGGCTCCAGTAGTGTTGAAAGAGTTAAAAGAGCAGTTGAAAGATCTCCTTGAGAAAGGTTTCATTCGACCCAGTGTCTCACCTTGGGACGCTCCGGTCTTATTTTTGAGAAAGAAAGATGGTTCTCTTAGAATGTGTATAGATTAACGTCAGATGAACAAGGTTACTATCAAAAATAAGAACTTAAATAGAGCAAACAATTGCAAACTAGATAGGGCAGGCGACCCTGGGGCTATAAGTGGCGCGGGGCGCAAGCCCCTAAACCTCAGAGCATACTTTGGGGTTCTTTGGCCGGCGAGGCCCTAACCCAGAAGACCCGACAAAATTCTTTGCTTGTTTTCTCACCCTAATTCGCCTAGAATTAAATGGTTTCTTACCCAATCACTTGGATTCAATTATTTAACATAAGTACACTATAATCTACTCAATGCAGCCCTCAAAACACCCACTTTAATCTCAAGAAATTATCAAAACCTCAACAATACAAGATTTAGAATAAACTTCAAGAACACCTATCAAGAGCTCATCAAGAACTCTAATCCTTCAACTTTAAGAATGAAATTGTGCTGAAAATAACATGATTGGTGTGTGCGTGACCAAACCCAACACTATGGAAGCTTACATACCTCTTAGGGATTAAACCTATGGCGAAAATCCGCAACAAAACGCAAGACTCTAGATGAATGCTTTGATCCTCTTCTCTTTTCTTCTCTTTTCTCATCTTGAACTCTCAACTAAAACCCTAGGCGTATATTAGGATTATAAAACTGAACCTACTAGGATTATACCACTAAAATATTACTAAAAATGAATTAAATCTGATTGGGTAAGGAAAACACCAAATACCCCTTACTATTTTCGGGTAACTTTCCTTAACTGGACAGTCTAACTTAAAAATGGCATATCTCACTCATCTGAACTCGAAATATAGCAAACTCGGTGGCGTTGGAAAGATAATTCAAAGAAATTCATTGGGAACCTTGTATCCCACCTAAATCATCTTGTACCGAAAGTTATGGGCATTTTAAGTTGACCAAAAACTTTAAGGAATTTAGGAATGACTTAAATGAACTCTCTTTAGTTCTTCTTGGAACTCAAGGTGCTACATCTAGTGACCTTAACACTCAAGAATTTTTAATTTCCTTGGTAAAATCCTACTCACAACGAAGGATGGTTCGAGTCTTAGTTTGAAAAAAAAATCGGGTGTTACAATATCTCCCCCTTAGGATCATTCATCCTCGAATGACGGCTGGACTAGGTATGGAACGGGGTTACTCTTACTAAGGTCTGAATTTGATGGTATGCTCTTACTATATTCAAGCTTAACCTAAATCCTTAGGTTCGGGTTCTATACCTCTCTATAAAGAATCTCATCCCAAAACTATTACTCTTTACCACCACATTGGGCACATATCAAGAACTACATCATGTTTAACAACACCACATTCAAGCTTAGTACTCTAACAACTCCATGGACTCCTACTAACCTCTCCTTAAGAAATTCTCAACACTTGACTTGATTTCTCATCTTATCATCTCCCCCTTAGGTCTAAAGCTGACACTTGAAAGCTATAGACCTATTTCTTCATCTCTAACTAGTCTACATCCTCTTTTACTCTAACACTAGGGAGAAGCTTATCTCATGACTACCGAACTTTCCATAAGCATGTACTAAGACCTCGTTCTAATTACATACACTCTCGGAACACCTCTTAATGCTCTTGTTACTCTTGTGACTTAGCCACACTTCACTACCGTTATCTAAAGGTTAGAGTCTCTCACTTGTACCACTCATATTTATTGCGTTAATCATTTCAATTTCTCACCTACTCTTATGTCAAGTCTACCAGATCAAACTCAAGACTAAAATCATCACCCTCATGTTACCATTCTTTGGATCATGACACTCATCTCAAATTTAGGCTTAATGTTCATTACTAAACCCGAATATTAATACGATAGCTCGCCTACTATGGTATACCTGATTACTTGATCAGTTTTATAACCTTCTGAACATCATGACCTTCTCAAACAAATCATAAGCCTAGCCTAGATCTATCACTTTATGAATACTTTTTCTCTTTTATTCGATACTTACACTTGGTCATTACCTACACAATGACAATTCATCACCAACTCGTTTCTATCTACAACACACTCTACCTCCTATGATGGAATTTTCACTACTCATCACTTCTTATTCTACCAATAAGGGAAAACTCTTCATTAATATCTTACTAGGTGCATGACTATAGTAGCATAGCTTGTCAAAAAACCATCTCTCTTACTTAGATTACTAACTCTCTGCATACTATTCTCTTAACTTAAGGGGCACTCTTTACTACTACTGCTCATAATCTCGTAGCTCATGCTACCTTTTTGGGTGAAAATACTACCCAAGCTCTAAAAATACTTTCTTATAAGGATCTCAGCTAAAACAAGGCTTAGAGAAGAGATTACAACTCGATTTTAGCTCAAATGCACTATTAACATAAATATGAGTGCATTCCTTCTGAAACTTGACACTTAACTCACTCATAGGCTTCTCTGGAGTCTCATGATATCCTCAAGATTTCATCTAAGAACAACTCATCGATAAAGGACTGACTTTGCTTTTCAACCACCACTAGTATGAGGGGTAGTCGAATGAATATGAGAATGGATATGTTAGAATAGGTCTCTATGACATAGCTCTATTGCATGATTTACAGTATGAAAGAAGGGAAACTTTTCCTAAATGTCTGTAGTCCCTCATTTATAAAAGTGTGGCCCTCATAACCTTAAACAAGATCCTACTTGAAATGGCTTCATAGACACCCTAGGACACTTGAACTCTGTGCTCTGATACCAAGTTTGTCACGACCCGAGCTTACACCCTGGACATGGCCGGCACTCGAGAACCATTGTTGGTCACTAAGTGAACCCTCATCATGGCTGACTACAAGAGGAAGTCTAACTCAAGCATACATAAGCATTAAAAATTGAATAAAATTCATTGAAACTCAAATACAAAGCTTTAACTCAAATTATTTACTCTAAATATAAATGGAATATTCAACTAGCCAACAATAGGCAACTTAAGTCTTCAAAACATTTAATAAGATAAATGAAACAGACTTCTCAAACTCTACTTTCTATCTATGAAGCCTCTATATGACAAAGATGGAAGTCAGGACAAGACCCATGACATTCGAACAACTAATATAACTGAAAGTACAAGTGCAACCCTCTGGAAGCAAGGAGGCTCACCATAGCTAACTCGAAGTGCATGTGGTATCAACAAAACTCCTATTGATGATCCCGAATACCTGTATCTGCGTCATGAAATTATGCAAGCAAAATGGCTCAGTACGTGGAATGTACGACCATGTAAGGAGAATTCTAAAGGATAACATATGCTTGAACTTGATAAAAAGTAAACATTCTTACCTCTTGTGAACTCACTTAACTTAACTCCACTCAAGAATAAGATACTCAAATCAAAGATAAAATATTCAACTTACTGAAATAAGACTCAACTCAATAATAAGACACTCAAACTCAGGATACTCAACTCTAGATACTCAACTCTGGATACCCAACACAATATAATGCAACAATAAGAGATGCAATATATGGAAATCTTTTAAAACAGTAGAAAGCAACTCAATGTATTTAAGAATACAATATACTCAGTTTGTATGCAAGGATACAATATAAACTTTGTTTGCATATGAAAATAAAAGTAAACTCTGTATATAAAAATACAAATATCTTTGTGGGGGTTTCTCTAACCGACAACCATCACTATGAGCTATGTGATGATATAGCGTCTCGCCCACACTGCCAGAACTGTCATATACTTTTCCAAGGTATAAGACGTACTCACTAAGTGGATCCAGTAGTCTATGCTAAAAATCATTAAGGAATCATCTAAAAAGTATGACCCTTTCTACCCACATTGGCTACATAGTTTATGAGGGTTGTGAGTTATCTGAACTCTCCCCCATATCGGTGCTCAATACTACTCCCAAAATATGCTAGCTCATATGTTTAAAAACATAACTTTTTATGTGGTTTGAGATTACTACTCAAAAATATTTCTCTTAAAAGAGATGGTACTCAAAATGCTCAAAACTATTTTGGGAATCTCAGTTTCCTCTCATCTTAAATGTGAAAACATTTACTCTTGGGAATAGTTAGTTCCCCTATATCATTTTAAAGAAAATAAACTCAACTCTGCTGTTTCTGAAATCATTTCAAAATCATATTGTATTATGATCACTGATGACTCGGGAAGTCATACTGCATAAACTTTGATTGTATATCTACATACCATTCTGCTCATACATTGATGGCATACTCAATTTTCATATTAATCATGTTTTAGAGAATTGTTTTCTCAAAACTCATCTTTACTTTCTCAAAACTCAGTTTAAGAACTCAAGTGTTGGCTTTAAAAAGCTTTTTAAAATTTATAACTCAAATCATAGGGTTCATGTGGAATTATGAACATGAATGACTCAACTCAGGGATCTTAATAGAAATAAAGAACCTTAGTACTACTCCAAACTCAAGACTCAATGATACTACTCATCTCTACACTGCTCGACTCATAGGGTTCATGCAGAATTATAGACATGAACAACTCAACTCAAGGCTTCATGGGTAACATGTAGTAGTCCCATAAGTGGAATATAATCTCAAAAGGATTAGGAACTCAATATTCAAGACTTAGAACGTGAAGATGCTACTCCTCTAAAAGATACTCAACTGATGGAGTTCATGCGAAATTTCTGGGCATGAATGACTCAACTCAAGGGTCTAAATAATAATATGGAACTCATGTATAAAACTCTTCTCATTCTCATACTTATTTCCTCAAAACTTAGCTCAAATCGATAGTTGATCACAAAGGATTCACAATTGAATTCAAAAGCTTTCCTGAACTATACTCTTAATTCTCTCTTGAATGTGAATTATGAATTTAAGAGTTACGGTTCATGATATGGAGGATCTTGTGATGATAAAGTAGACTCATGAATACATTCTCATACTCACTTGCTCGAGTCTTGAAACAAGTTACTAAAAGTTGTAGAAGACTCCACAAAAGGACTCAAATGGACTTTCTTAAAATGTTCAAAAGAATTTTCAAAACTTAACTCTCAACTCTACAATAAATTTAAATTATGAATTCAAGGTTATGATCATGTTAGGAATTATATTAGCTGTTTAGAAGTAGCTTAGAGTAGTTAGAATCGAAAAGGAGTGAAGGTACCCTTTGAAAGAAGTCAAACGGAGCAACCGATTGCAAACTGGACAGGGTAGGAGAACCTGGGGCTATGAGTGGCATGGGGTGCAATCCCCTAAACTTCAAAGCATACTTTGGGGCACTCTGGCTGGCGCGACGGGCCAAGCCCCATCCCAGAAGACCCAACGAAATTCTTTGCTCGTTTTCTCACCCTAATTAGCCTAGAATCGAACGGTTTCTTCCCCAATCACTTGGATTCGATTATTTAACATAAGCACACTCTAATATACTCAATAAAGCCATCAAAACACCCACATTAATCGTAAGAAATCATCAAAACCACAACAAAGTAAGATTTAAAATGCACTTCAAGAACATCTACCAAGAACTCATCAAGAACTCTAATCTTTCAACTTTAAGAATGAAATTGTACTGAAAATAACATGATTGGTGTGTGGGTGAAATAACCCGACACTATGGAATCTTACATACCTCTTATGGGTTAAACCCATGGCGAAAATCCGCAACAAAACGCAAGACTCTCGACGATCGCTTTGATCCTCTCCTCTTTTCTCTTGTTTTCTATTCTTGAACTCTCAACTAAAACCCTAGGCATATATTAGGATTATAAAACTCAAACTACCAGGATTAGACCCCTAAAATATTAATAAAAGTGAATTGAATCTGATTGGGTAAGGAAATGTCCAAAATACCCCTTACTATTTTCAGGTAACTTTCCTTAACTGGACAGCCTGACTTAAAAATGGCATATCTCACTCATCCGAACTCAAAATTTAGCAAACTTGGTGGCGTTGGAAAGATAATTAAAAGACCTTTCATTGGGTACCTTGTATTCCCCCTAAATCATCATGTACTGAAAGTTATGGTCATTTGAAGTTTACCCAAAATTAAAGGAACTTAGGAATGACTTGAATGAACTCTGTTTAGTTCTTATTGGAAATCAAGGTGCTACATCTAGTGGCCTTAACGCTAAAGAAATTTAATTTCGTCGGTAAAATCCTACTCACAATGAAGGATGGTTCGCGTCTCAGTTTGAAAAAAATTATGGGGTGTTTCAGTAAGTATATCTAACATTTTGAAAAGTGTTTCAGTAAGAAAAAGTACGTTATTTGAAAAGGGTGAATTGAGCACCGAATTGGGTTAGAGTCTTTTATAACTCGGAATTCTCATAAAACTACATAGCTAGGCTAGGATAGCATTGATTCTTTATGTGACTCACTGCCTTTGAGAAGGTCTTTTAGATGGATCCATTGTCAAAATATCATCTCGTACCCAGGCAAGGTATAGGATGGCCCTTGCAAAATGGGCAAAATGTTGTATCATTGCTAGGCTACTAGTAATGGTTCTCGGTTAGAGAAACTCTCCAAAAAGTAAAATATATTATTATCATATTGTTTTTATTGCATATATTATTGTAACATTTAAATGGTTTTCACCTCATATACATGTATTGATCCAATCATGTTGCTTTCGGTTATTCAGTTGAGTTATTTGTTTAATCTAGCCCTATTACATACCTTTACATTCAATGTACAAAATTCATTCAACCTACATCTTATTATGATGTAGATACAAGTGCTCAGTATTAGCAACAAACATTTCATTGAGATCATTACTCACTCGTAGACAATATTTGGTGAGGCTTTCTTGCTTTCTAGAGACACCATTTTTCATATCAGCTTAGTAGTATTTGAGGTGCCGTGAGTCTTGTCCCAACATCTATCTTGAATTGTTAGAGGCTTCATAGATAGACAGGATTAGAGGTTTTCATTGTCTTCCTCTAGTTTTTTATCTAACTGATGATTTATGTTGAGTATTTCAAGACAATAATTTAAGACTCTTCTTTGAATGTCTAAAGGTTCATATATTTAAGCTTCCGCGTACATTGTAGAGTCATGTGAGTCATAGGAGCCAGGCCAAGGGTTTTCTTGGGGATCATAACTAGTTCTTAAATGCCTGTCACGTCCTGGGTGTAGGCTCGCGTCGTGACAACATATTGAGATATCTAAAGTAAATGATGGACCTGGTCATATACTATATTCAGATGACTCTTTTGATCTGATTGGATATGTTAATGAAGATTATGCTGGGTACCTAGTTTACAGAAAAAGCACCTTTGGAATGGAACACTTCCTTGGATCATCATAAATCTCTTGAGGAACAAAGAGGCATAACTCAGTGACCCTGTCCACAATTGAAGTTGAGTATGTTGTTGTCGTATCATGTTGTGTGCAACTCTCGTAGATAAAGCAACAACTTGAGTATTTTGTCCTGCTCGCTGAAAAAATTCCCCTCATGTGTGATAATGTCAATGCTTTGAATATGGCAAAGAATCCAATAAAAAATAAGAGGACCAAGCATATTGATGTAAGGCATCACTTCTTGAGAGACAATGTTGAAAGGGGAAATATCATCATGCAGTTTAGCAAAATGGAAGATCAAGTAGTTGACCTTTTCACAAAATCCCTAAGTAGAGATCAATTTGTCAAAAATAGGTAAAGGATAAGGTTGTTCAAACCAAGATTGTCACTCCCTGAGGCTGCCCACCATGGCGTAGACACGGGACCTAGGATCACCAGTGACCCCAAGTTAACCCTGAGTTGGCATATCATAAGCATATTATAATTATCTGAATAAAAAAGATAGTATGTGGAAGCTAAAACATGAGATAACTGAATGATAGGGAAAACCCAATACTTATCTGAATATATATAAAATTCTAAGAGTTTAGTGATACTGAAAAAATTACTAAAAAACTAAATCTGAAACTAATACTATGTTTGAAAAAGCCTCTAACTACCTAGAGCTACTGGGATATGTCCCAACTAACCTTAGCAAAACTAAAATTGAAATGAAAGACTGAAATAGAAAACATGTCTATTGTCCTCGAAGTATGAGGACTCACCACTGAAGCTGTTGAATATGGATCGGGAACCGATCGACGCGTGATCTGGATGCTGAGTACCTGAACCTATATCATGAAAGGATGTAGTGCAAAGAATGTGTCAGTACTTGGAATGTATTAAGCATGCAGGATATGGAATATAGTTGAAAAAATATATAAACTGAACAAATGTACTAAGGAATAACATAATCCAAACTGAAACATAGATACTATGTTATACCTAAAAACTGAGTTAAATGCAATGACCAAGTACTGATTACTATCATGACAAGCTGAGACTGAATACTGAAGTATTACTCAAAACCTGGTCAATTGCACTACAGTTTGACTGTGGGAGCTATTATTAACCGACATAAAACCACATGAGCTAAACTGGAGTACGATGTATACACCACATTGAGATGACCCAATATACCTTACCAGGGGTATAAAGGCATGACTGGCGTGATCACTAAATCTGATTCCCAACAGAGGGTACTTATAAACCTATAGGGGCATGTAGCTCTGAGACTATAAGAGTATGCTGAACCCTACTCCAACTCGGTACTAAGCCTACTCCCAACTGGAATATGTGTCGGACACAACGTATGAAATACTGGATTAGCTCAATATTCTGACATACTAAATGAGAATGCATAATTTGTGTACTGACAATGAAGCATTTGAAATTTGAGGCATGTATATCTGTTTAACTAACCTAGCATGTGTAATTCATGAACTAAGAGAATCTACACAACTAGGGTTCTAAGTTTCATGCTAAAAACTAAACAACGTTTTCACAAAAACATGATAATCTTATTAGGCATACTATAATAGATAAATCACAACCAATCTCTAAGGTTTTAGAAACCCTAGGTCTAAACAAGGCATAGTGAATCAAGAATCTAACTAAATTCTAGAGAACTAGTGGATGAAAGGAACCCACTAGTGAAATCCCACATACCTGGTGACAAATTTCCCAGAGAAATCTTTCAATTTTGAGGTGGAACTGAAGAAAACCTATTGTATCCTTGGAAGGATTTGGGTCGCCTCTTTCTCCTCTTTTTTCTCTAAGTTTGATGATTTTTGGTGAATAAAGGGTTAGGTTATGTTTGACTAAGTTATAAGGCTTAAACTGAGTAAAATGACGTAGTTTAGAGGTTAAACAACGTAGTTTAGGTGTCCAAGGCATAGGGGATAATACCAAACCGACCCTAACTTAAAAGTTGATAGGGCCATCAACGTGCCTGACCGACAGACTGTAGGTCGACTGACAGTTCGTCCTATCAGTCGTTTATTGGCATCTAAGGCTGGGATTGAGGGCTACGATCCAGAGACCTGGACCACAACACGTGGTCTGACCTACATTCCATAGGTCCGGTCGTGGGTCATACCTTTTGTAAAAGATTCTAGGTGGATGTTAGGTGATTGACCACGGACCCCACTTATGGTCCGTGGCTCAACCTATGGTTTGTAGGTGGCCTCTATTGGTGGTACCTGCAACTTCTGAAAATCTGCAAATTTTATCATTTCTCGAATTCGGGGTGTTACATTATGTCCCCCTTGGGAACATTCATCCTCGAATGAAGTCCAAAATAGCTGAGTATGGAGGGAACGAGCTGCAATCCCTACCACAAAGTACTAGAAACTGATATCTAACTGAACTAAGTTCTAGGAACATGCAAATATTCATAAATGCAAGTACAACTGAAATAACAAGATACTGAGACTAATTTTACGCAAGAATAAACTTAGAGACTGGAGAGGAACTATTACCTGAAGCTGAAACGGAATCGGGAGGAAATAGATGAGGATACTTGGCCTTCATGGCTTCTATTTCCAAAGTAGCTCCCTCTATGGATGGACTCCTCCACAAAACCTTCACTGAAGCTACTTCTTTATTTCTCAACCTATGAGCGTGACAGTCAAGAATCTCAATTGGCACCTCTTCATAAGTGAGACTACCCTGCACAACTACATTCTCTAATGGTACTATGGATACCAGATCACCCACACACTTCTTCAACAAGGAAATGTGAAAGACTGGATGAACCGCTGCTAGTTCTGTTGGTAACTCTAACTGATAAGCCATATAACCAACTATCTTTAGGATTTTGTAGGGACCGACATATCTCGAACTGAACTACCCTTTCTTGCAAAATCTCATCACCTCCTTCATAGGTGACACCTTCAGGAAAAACCCAATTATCGATCTCAAACTCCAAGTCCCCACTCCTTATATTTGCATAGGGCTTCTGACGACTCTGAGCTATCTTAAGTCTATCTCTGATGAGCTGAAATTATTCCATAGCTTCATGAACCTAATCTGGCCCAATCAATGTTACTTCACCTACCTCCAACCAACCAATTGGGAATCTGCACCTACTCCCATATAATGTCTCATAAGGGGCCATCTGAATACTGGAATGATAGCTATTATTATAGGCGAACTCTATCAGAGGTAGGTGATCATCCCAGTTACCCTTGAAATAGATTATGCAAGCTCTCAACATATCCTCTAAGCTCTGAATGGTACATTTTTCTTGACCATCCGTTTGCGGATGAAATGTTGTATTGAGATTAACCAGAGTACCAAGACCTTTATAAAAAAAATTCTAGAAATGAGAGGTAAACTGAGGACCTCTATCTGAGATGATAGACAAGGGAACCTCATGCAAACTGACTATCTTATTAATGTATATTTTAGCGTAGTCCTCCGCTGAATCTGTAGTCTTGACAACCAAGAAGTGAGCGGACTTAGTAACTCTGTCTACTATCACCCAAATAGAGTCATGTTATGTGTGAGTACGAGGTAAACCTGTAATGAAGTCCATGTTTATCACTTCCCACTTTCATGTAGGAATGTTAATCTCTTGAGTCATACATCCTGGCCTCTGATGTTCTACCTTAACCTGTTGACAATTGGGGAACTTAGCCACAAAATCTGCTATATTCTTCTTCATACCGTTCCACCAAAAGACTTCCCACATATCACAGTACATCTTTGTAGCACCTGGATGAATAGAATATCTGGATTTATAGGCTTCTGTAAGGATCTACTACCTCAACTCATCCACATTAGGAACATATAATCGACCCTAGTAACGAAGTACACCATCTTCCCCTTGGGAGAAAACCTCAACTCTTTGCTGATGAACTCCAACTTTCATTTGAAGCAGTATAGGATCACTATCCTGTTTTTCGTTAACCTCCGCGACCAGTGAAGATTCAGATATATTCTGAACTATCACACCAGCATTTGGTATGTCCGTAAGACCAACTCCTAAGTGAGTAAGCCGGTGAACATCTTTTGCTAATTCCTTCTTTTCTTCCTCAACATGTGCTACACTACCCGTATATAGTCTGCTAAGAGCATCAGCTACTACATTGGCCTTACCAGGATGGTAAAGCTCATTCATATCATAGTCCTTGAGGAATTCAAGCCATCTCCACTGTCGAAGATTAAACTTTTTATGGGTGAACACCTAGTGGAGGCTGTTATGGTCTTTGAACAATCCACATGAACACCACACAAGTAGTGTCTCCAAATCTTTAGGAAAAATACCATGGATGCAAGCTCGAGGTCATGAGTTAGGTAGTTCTTCTCATGAACCTTAAGTTGCCTCTAAGAATAATCTATGACCTTACCTCGCTGCATCAACACAAAACCTATGCCGACCCTAGATGCATCACAATAAATCACATAACCATCTGAATCATTGATATACCATGAATTTATGGTATTTTTGATGCATTTAACTTAGAAGTTGTGCATGTCTAGGGCTATATTGTATTAGAAATAATGTGTTTTGTATCATGTTTTCAGGAAATAAGCTTGGTACATATTTGATGGAGATGGCAGCTGAAATTATGCAGAAGTAGCCACCCAGGGACCATAGGTCCTATGACGAGCCATCGTTGGGCAGGCATGGATGGATCATTAGGGAATTCTGACCATGTGTGGAGCTACGAAGCGACTAACAGACAATAGGTCAACCCACGGGCCATCCTGCACATCCGACGATGAGTTTAGAAAGTTGAAGTTCCAGTACCTGATGAAAATTCTTATGTGTGGAGCCACAGAAGAGGACCCACAGACCGTGGATCGACCCACGGTCCATCCTGTACCTCCGTCGTTGATGATCTGAGAGTGTAGGTTCCAGGACCTGATGAAAAGTGCTAAGTGTTGAACCACGGAGGGTGACCTACAGACCGTAGGTCGACCCACGGTCCGTAGGTCGTATCGTCGATAGAAACCGCGTCCAGATTGCTTATTTCCTTATATTTTTCCTTTTTGTTTAGGACATGCTTTTCTATAAATAGGGTAGGTAAAACTTATTTTTGGGTGTTAGACATTGCTGTTTACTTTAGTTATTGGTATTTTGTGGAATAATCTTGAAACTTTAGCAATTTTATTTCCGGATTTCATTCTATAAGATTATAACTTTTCAGTTCAAATGGAGTTTTCAGATTTCATCTACTCTAAACGTAAGTTCATGAATTCTTCTTATCAAAACATGAATTATGTTCTTTCAAGCATGAGTAAATCCACAATTAGGGTTGTGGGAACCATGAACAATTAACAATGTATGAATACTAATTAAGTAATTCTTGAATAGTGTTTATGCATGTATTGGTAATTCTTTTGCTTAAAACTATTTTTAACAGTGGCCAACGTTAGAACTCGCCTCGTTCCTACTTGTCGGACCATGGAGGTAATGAATGAGAAAAGAATTAACAACAAAGATTTAGTGGATGCTATCTAATAGTCTAATGTCAATTGGTGCGAGGGTGAAAACTAAGTCATACATTGATGTGATGTCTAATCTGAGGTAAAGGTAAGAGTTAGTAAAGTATACACTCATATCCAGACCAAGGTGCATAGTGAAATTCCCTATTTGGAGGACCAATCACTTAAGGATACCTATCTTACCAACTTTGCATGTAAAACACTACGAAATAATTACTATTATTAGGAACACTGCATTAAGAGCTTATAGGGAACACATACACCCTAGTTTCTCTCTCATATTGATAACTCAAAGTTTGAATCTTGCTCACTTGTTACTTAAACAACAATCGGTTATTTGCTGACAAACCTCTCACCCCTTTAATTACTTGTTCAGAAATAGTTTTACAAAACAAATATAGTAGTGAGTTAAGTTTAAGTTTGAACCATAGTCCTTATCGGATCGACCCCAACCTATAAGTTGGGTTCTTTATTTGACGACAATCGCTTATACTTCTTTAGGGAAGTATAATTTGAGCATATCAAATTTTCGCGCCGCTGCCAGGAATAAGGCTTTTGGATTAAGTTTGACTACATTATTGAACTTTAGTCAAGTATTTCCTAATTTTACGTTTTCTTTTGTTTTTCTTTTCTACAGGTTTCTACTCTAGTGTATGCCAAGTAGACGGAGTCAAGGCGAACTATTGACCCCATACGACCCTGAACTAAGCAAGACTTTGAGAAAAATGGCAAATCAAAGGGTCCATAATAATCCAGTCATAGAGGAGCATGAGGAAGAAGTGAATAATGAGAATGCTTAGGTTCGTGGTTCTAATCTACTCGAAGATGCATTGAGGGTACACAATCCGCCAAAACCAAGGATGCATGATAACTACAGGGTCTACATTTGTGGTGACCAGTAGTTTGATGCAAATACCTACAGCAAGATAGGGTTATTTTCTAGTCTAGCTTCGGAAGATTTGTCTGGGCACATTGCTAAATTGAGAAGTGTTTGCAAGAGTTTTGTGGGGCAACTAGAGTTGGATATGAACGTCATAGGTTTGAGAGGCTTCCCTCTATCATTGACCGGTGATGCTGCAATGTGGTTTTCTGAGCTTCCATAAAACTCGATTCATACATGGGACCAATTGCATAAGTTATTCATGGTAAAGTATTTCCCGTTGTCTAAGAACCTAAATCGTAAGGACAAGCTGAACAATTTCGTAGCACTACCTTGAGAGTCTGTGAGCAGTTCGTGGGATAGGTTCACTGCATTCATAAGAAGTGTTCTCAATCACCGCATCGATGATTAGTCACTGAAGGATTACTTCTACAGAGGTCAAGATGACAATGGAAAGGTTGCACTAGATACTTTTGTTGGAGGATCATATGTTGAGTGCGCTTTTGAAGAGATCGCTAAGAAACTTGAGAAGATTTCCCAAAATAATAATGCATGAAGCAGTGGAAAGTCAAACACTGGAAGAAACACATTTGCAGTTCAAGCTGCACCTAGTCAATCTACTGATGACATTTATGAGTAGATGGCTCAGATAAGGACAGAACTTGGGTTGGTATTGGAGCATATGAGTGGAAATGCAGAAAAGGTGAATGCGATAAATAACCTAACTAGAACTCCACCACAACCGGTTGAGGAATGCTACTATGAGGAGGATGCGTATTTGGTGAATGATCAGACGGGGGGTTTCCAAACCAACGCTTAAAGTTCCAACTTAGATAATTGGCGCCAAGGTCAAGGAAACCAAGGTCAAAACAATGGGAACTATAATCGAAAGGGACACTATGTCCAGGATAGAAACTACAATCATGATGACAACTACAACCGGCACAACTATGGTTAAAGGAATGAGAGAATGGGGCCATATGTTCCACCTGGGAATAGGGAATCGGTAATAGAGAAACTAGGAGGCAGTATGTCACGCGTTAAGGATATGATGAAAAAGATGATGAAGAGGTTTGATGCTATTGATCAAAATGTGAAAGAGATGTGTACTGAGTTGTTCGGGATAGGTCAAAAAGTTGATGCCCATGTAGTGTCGATAAAGCAATTAGAGCAATAGTTCAGTTAGTTGTCTCTAATGTGAATACATGCCAACTATGCACACTCCCTAGCAACACCATCCAGAAACCAAAAAATGATGGGCATTGTATGGTGATCACGACTCGCGGAGGAAAATAGACTATTGATCTCCCTATGCCATCTGGTGTTGAAAAGGTGATAGAAACATATGCGGATGAGATTGAGGTTACTGGAGAGATGAAACTTACCACAGAAAAGGAAGCTGATTTGACTCAGAAGTTTGATCCTATGCCTAGACCCCCACTTTCATTCCCACAGAGGTTAGTGCAAAAGACTGAAGAAGGAAAATACCACATGTTCATAACTATGTTGAAACATCTTTCCATCAATGTCCCGTTGATAGAACCTTTGGAGCAAATGCTTGGGTATGCAAAGTTCATGAAGGAATCAGTAACCAAAAAGAGGGTTGTCAGTTATGAGAATGATGAGAGGTTACAGCATTATGGTGCCATTTCTACGAGGTCACTGGTACAAAAGAAAGAGGATCCTGGAGCATTCACTATTCCCTACACTATCGATAAGATGAACTTTGCAAAAGCTTTGTGTGATTTGGGTGCCAACATTAATTTGATAACATTGTCTATTTATAAGAAGTTGGGTTCAGGAGGTCCAAAACAAACTGCGATGCACTTACTTGTGGCTAATAGAATTGTGAAAAAGCCCATTGGAGTGCTTCAAAATGTCCTTGTGAAAGTGGGGTCCTTCATTTTTTTAGCAGACTTTGTGATACTTGATTACGAGGTTGACTTCGATGTTCCCATCTTAGGGAGACCATTCCTTGCTACTGTGTGTGCCTTGGTCGATATGGAGAGAGGGCAGATGAAGTTCCAACGGAATAAGGAAGAGGTGACCTTTGATATCTGTAGGTCTATGAAACAGGAAAGTGATCTTAAATCGGTATCTGTGGTGAGTCACATTTTTGGAAAAGGTGTTGAAGTGTCTAGTAAGGAGAAGTTAGGTGCAACCTTGTGAACGGAGAAAGAGCACCATGATCAAAAGACAGAAAAGCAAAAACTAGCTCCTGGTGATCTGGTGTTGTTGTTTAAATCAAGGTCGCTCTGTATCCTGGTAGATTCAAGTCTGAGTGGACCGGACCATTCACAGTGACCCAAGTGTCCCCATATGGAGTGGTTGAGATAAAAAAAAGAGTGGGACAAAGTTCAAGGCCGACCACCGGAGGATAAAAAAACTACATGGGAAATTCTGAGAGTGTCAATGCAGTGATAGAGGCATGGCACCTTGATGAAGTTTGAGTAATCAAGGTATCTGCATCGTGCCGTAACGTTAAATCAAGCGCTTCTTGTGAGGCAACCCAAGATGTACAATCTGTCCAACTATAGGTTTTCCTTTTCGACATAGGAGTTTTCTTCTTTTATTTTTATTTTTGTAGCTCTTTAGATAGGTGTTTTAATTTTGCATTAGTGTTGGCTAGATATAGAATTGGGTTCGTTTCTAAAAAGTGTACAGAAAATGCAAAAAGAAAGTCCTAATGGTTGATACGTGTGCAGGGACGACAGGCAAATTATGCAGAAAAATAGTTGTGTAGTGTTCTACAGACCCCATTGACGGTCCGTTTGTTAATCCACGGACCGTTAATGGCATCCGTAGATCTCAAGTAAGTCCCCAAAATTATCTAGCTGGATCGGGTACAGACCCACCCGCTTCTTGAGAGGTCTTCGGTGCATATGCGCCACAGGTTTGCTTCACCCTATTTCTTACTTTTGATTTGTGTGCATAGGGACAATTGTACCTTATTTTGTTGGGGGTGGGGTAAATGGATTCTGAGTAAATTGGTGAAGTCTGAGTAACCCAATTCATAATCTTCTCTTAGGGTTTTCTTGCATGTGTTCTTTCCCCTAAGAGACTGTTTTAATTTCTTTTGAACCAGCATGTTCAAAAATGTATGTGTAGAATAAAGAAAAAGAATGAAAGCATGATAGCATAAAAAGCATGAAAAATATTATTCCCGTCCAAAAAGTTTGAAATGTGCTAGATCTTTAGGCTTGATAGGTTGAATGTGTTAGATCTCAATGTGACATAATCAGGAACCGATTTGACCTCATGACTTAAGCTAAAAGTTGAACTGGGTAATCGAATAATCTGATAATGAAACAATGTGCCAAGTGTGTGTGAGGAAAGCTTGAATGTTCATACAGTGTGTGCCAATCTAGAACTTGCCCCATTGTTCCTGCTAAGATAATCTAGGCTAGAAGTTGGGAAAAGATCATAGGCCCTTGTTCAAATAAGTCCACTCAAGCCTAAAATGATCCAACCAAATGAAACAAATGTTCTATTTGATCCAAATGTTTGCCCCGGTCCCTTCTGGGACATGTGCACCTTGACTTAGGCCAAAAGACTAAGTTGAGGGTGGCTAATTTAAAAGTTACCTTGATCTTGGCCCTGGTCCGACATTGGATATTATGCACCTCAACTCATGCCAAACACATAAGTTGAGGGTGGCTGTGAAAAAGGAAACTAGAAGAAAAAAGGGTATGAAAAGAGTTGTGTGCTGAAGAGAGAAACAGAAATGAAAAAGATGTGACTGTGCAAAAGAAGCAAAAGGATGCAAAACAAAAGTGCTGAAAAGAAATAAAGAATAAAAAGTGAAAAATAAGAGCTATAAAGTCAAAAGTCACATATGTGTTGAGGAGAGTCAAGGGAAAGAAAGTAAAATGAAAGGATGACAAGAATTGGTTGAGAAAGAGGTAAAAAGCCAATGTAAAGTCAAGGAGGACAGAAAGTCACTAAAACGTACCCAAATATACCACACCTGACCCTGAGCCTACGTTACAAGCTAAGAAAAGTCCTATAGTGATCCTAGCAACTAGTTTGGAGAGTCTAAGCAGTATAAATAAGGGCAAGCCTATGGTATGGAGCACTAACTGTATTTGAAGTCACTTCAGAGCGTGAGTGTTGAATGAATCCTAAAATCTTGAAAAGCATATCTATTGTGTGTGAAAAAGGATTTCTTTTGATGTGAGGGCACAACTTACATTGTTGGAGAATTGATACCTTGGTGAATGTGAAAGGTGTATGTTGTTATGTTTGTTGATCGATCTATGTCATGTTTTGATCTGTATGAGTTAGTTTGTTGAGTCTAATAGAAAATATTTGCACTAAGAAAATGGAATGGATTGAAAAGGCCATGTGATTGCTTGAGTTTATGTGTTCTTCTACACAATTATCGTTTAGTGTTTTAGTGTGTCGCTTGAGGACAAACAACATGTTTAAGTTGAGGGTGTTGATATACCGTGAGTTTACGGTATTTTTTATTCATTTCACTTAGAAGTTGTGTGTGTCTAGGGCTATATTGTATTAGAAATAATGTGTTTTGTATCATGTTTGCAGGAAATAATCTTGGTATGCAGTTGATGGAGATGACAGCTGAAATTATGCAGAAGTAGCCCCCCACGGAGTGACCCACGGACCGTAGGTGTTGTGACGGGCCTTCGTTGGGCAGGCGTGGATAGATCATCAGGGAATTCTGACTAAGTTTGAAACTATGAAGCGACTGACGGACTATAGGTCAACCAATGGGTCGTTTTGCACATCCGTCGATGAGTTCAGAGAGTTGAGGTTCCAGTACCTGATGTAAAATCCTAAGTGTAGAGCCACGGAAGAGGACCCACGGACCATGGATCGACCCACGATTAGTCCTGAAAAGTGCTAAGTGTTGAACCACAGAGGGTGACCTACGGACCGTAGGTCGGCCCATGCTCCGTAAGTCGTGTCGTCGACAGAAACTGCGTCCAGACTGCTTATTTCCTTATATTGTTTTATTTTTGTTTAGGACATGTTTTTCTATAAATAGGGTATGTAAACCGCATTTTTGGGGATTAGACATTGTTGTTTACCTTTAGTTCTTGGAATTTTGTGGAATTAACTTGCAACTTTAGCAATTTGATTTTCGGATTTCGTTTTATAAGATTTCAACTTTGCAATTCAATTGGAGATTTTGGGTTTCATCTACTCTGAACATAAGTTTATGTATTCTTTTTATCAAAACATGAAATGTGTTCTTCCAAGCATGAGTAGCTAAATCCACAACTACGATTGTGGGAACCATGAGCAACTAACAACGGAGGAATAATAATTAAGTAATTCTTGAATAGTGTTTATGCATGTATTGGTAATTCTTTAGCTTAAAAGTCTTATTAACGATGGCCAACATTAGAACTCGCCTTGTTCCTACTTGCCGGAACATTGAGGTAATGAATGAGAAAAGAATTAACAAAAGAGATTTAGTGGATGCTATCTAATAGTCTGATGTCAATTTATGCGAGGGTGAAAACTAAGCCATATATTGATGTGATTTATAATCTGAGGTAAAGTTAACGGTTAGTAAAGTATACACTTGTAGCTGGACCAAGGTGCATAGTGAAATTCCCTATTTAGTGGACCAATCACTTAGCGATACCTATCTTACCAACTTTGCATGTAAAACACTAGGAAAGGATTATTATTATTAGGATTACTGTGTTAAGAGCTTATGGGAACACATACACCCTAGTTTCTCTCTCATATTGATAACACGAAGTTTGAATCTTGCTCACTTGTTACTTAAACAACAATCGGTTATTTGCTGACAACCCCCCCCCCTTTAATTACTTGTTTCGGAATAGTTTGACTAAATGGATATAGTAGTGAGTTCTGTTTAAGTCTGAACCCTAACCTACAAGTTGGGTTCTTTATTTGACGACCACCACTTATACTTCTTTAGGGAAGTGTAATTTGAGCGTATCAACCATCTGGTAGGGTCAAGAGGGGAGTTGTAGTCAACCTAGTCTTCAGTTCTGAGAAACTTTTCTCACACTTATCTGACCACTGAAACTTGACCTTTTTCTGAGTCAACTTGGTCATTGGAGAAGTTATGGATGAAAATGCCACAACAAATCTCATGTATTAACCAGCCAAACCCAAGAAACTTCTGATATTTGTTGGAGAGGTGGGTCTAGCCATTTCTTCACTGCCTCTATTTTCTTAGAATCCACTCGAATTCCTTCGCTAGACACCACATGACCAAGGATAGAAAATGATTGTAACCAAAACTCACATTTGCTAAACTTAGCGAATAACTGGAGGTCTTTGAGAGTTTGTAGAACAACACTCAAATGAGTCGCATGCTCCTCCTCATTCCGAGAATAGAAAAGGATATCATCAATAAAGACGATAATGAACAAGTCTAAATACTGTTTGAACACCCTATTCATTAAGTCCATGAAAGCTGTAGGAAAATTTGTTAGTCTAAAAGACATAACTACAAATTCATAGTGACCATACCGAGTCCTGAAGGCTGTGTTCGGAATGTCACTATCTCTGACTCTGAGCTGTTGATAACCAGACTTGAGGTCTATCTTAGAAAAATAACTAGCACCCTGAAGTTGGTGAAACAAGTCATCAATTCAGGAGATGGGATATTTATTCTTGATGGTGACTTTTGTCAACTAATGATAGTCACTGCACATTCTAAAAGAACCATCTTTATTTTTCACAAACAACATTAGAGCACCCCATGGAGACATACTAGGTCTAATAAAGCCCTTATCTAGAAAGTCTTTCAACTGCTCTTTCAATTCCTTAAGCTTGACTTGATCCATTCTATAAGGAGGAATTGAAATAGGTTGGTTATCTGGAAGGAGATCAATTCCAAAGTCAATTTCCCTTTCGAGAGGAACTCTATGAAAATCTTCTGGAAACTCATTTACTACTGGGGCTGACTAAATAGTTGGGGTTTCGGAGATTGAAACCTTAACCCAAACAAGATGATAGTTATACAACTTGGAAATCATCTTTGTGGCTCTAAGGTAAGAGATAAATCTACCTATAGGCACTGAACTACTACCCTTCCATTCTAAGACTGGCTCTTTTGGAAATTGAAACCGAACGATCCTAGTTCTACAATCGACTGAGGCATAACATGAATGTAACCAATCCATGCCTAGAATGATATCAAAATCTACCATTTCTAACTCTACAAGATCTGCTAAGGTGACTTTCTGAGAGATTGTGATAGGGCAATTTCTATATACCGGTCTAGCTATAACTTGGTCACCCACTGGAGTAGAGACTGAGAAGTGTTGTGAAAGAGTTTCTGGACTGACACCAAAGTTTACTGCTATATAGGGAGTTGCAAAGGAAAGAATAGCCCCTAGATCCAACAATGCATAAACATCTAAATGAAAGACTCGTAACATAACAGTGATCACGTCAGGAGAATTTTCCTGGTCCTCGCGAGCCTGGAGAGCATACAACTTGTTCTAGCGCTGACCGCCACCTTTACCTAATGAAGCACCCCGCTGAGTTGGGCAACCTGCGGGTGGTGTTGGAACTGTAGAATGATCCCTATTATTGTTACCTCCTTGTCCCTACCTAGCAGAACAACAATCCTTCAACCTATGGCCAGACTGACCACACCCAAAGAATCCTTCCTTGCCTGCAAGACACTCGCCTAGATGGTTCTTACCACACTTTGGACAAGTTGGGAAAGTCTTGTTACCTAAATTACCTCCCGAGACATAGAGCCTGATCCCATACCTTTCTGATCCAGTTGAAACCTGG
The DNA here is from genome assembly GCA_036250505.1 of Solanum acaule. Classification (NCBI taxonomy): domain Eukaryota; kingdom Viridiplantae; phylum Streptophyta; class Magnoliopsida; order Solanales; family Solanaceae; genus Solanum; species Solanum acaule. The sequence goes on along the minus strand of JAJOOR010004829.1, from coordinate 18,500 downwards.
GATGGAGCACTAGTTGATGAAGATGTTAGAGCTGAAGATCTCAGATAAAACTGTGAGTGGTTTCCACCACCCGATTTCTGCTGAGAGTACTCATAGTTGCCTATTCTAGCCTTTTTTTTGTCCTTATCCAGTTCCCCAAGCTTATCTCCCTCAACTTGCTGAGCATGAGTCATAATCCTAGAGATATTCAAATCCTCTAACAACATAGAATTTCTGCACTCTGTCTTCACAAAGTCAAATACCCCAAATAGAATCTTACTCATATGTGCCCTTGGATCGGCAACCATATGTGGAGCATACCTGGAGAGTTTAGTGAACTTCAGTCCGTACTCTTGGATTGACATGGTACCTTACCTCAAATTCATGAACTCCTAAGCTTTAGCATCCCTTAACTCTCTTGGGAATAACCTCTCCAGAAAAGCTCCAGCAAAGCATTCCCAAGTCACAGTAGTTGCATCCGCACCCCTGTTTTCTTTCACTGAGTGAACGAGATGTGAGCTACATCCTTGAGCTGGTAGGATGCCAACTCTACCCTATCATTTCCAGTCACTTGCATCACTCCAAAGATATTTTTGACCTCATCAATGATGTTACGTGGGTCCTCACCAACTTGAAACCCTAGAAACTCAGGCGGATTCAACCGAACAAAATCATGGACCCTAGATGCCACTGATCCACCATCACTATTAGTAGGAGCTGGAACCTGCTGATTGTTCTGATTGGCTACACTCTGAGGCAAAAGCTGGATAGCATTCCAAAACTCCACATTCGAAACCTCATGGTTTAGGGCTGAAGGAACTGTGTTAGTGTTGCCAGCATTAGCATTCCTTGCGTAAGCTCTACGGGGAGGCATGATCTGAAATTCATAAAGATGGATTAGAATGGAGAAATGGGATCATACCTCATGCACGATAAGAATAGCAAGAAAGTGATGTTATTCCTATAACACTTCGCAGCCTTACTCTCATTAAATGTGGTGCACTTCACACCCATGAAAAGGACTCTACTTAGTGAAGTTTTCATACATACTAGAACTCCTGAACCTAATGCTCTGATATAAAGTTTTTCACTCCCCGAGGCTGCCCCCATGATGTAGATATGGGACCTAGGATCACAAGAGACCCCAAGCTAACCCTGAGCTAGCATATCATAAGCATACTATAATTATCTAAATAAAATAGATACTATGCAGAAGCTAAAACATGATATAATTGAATGATGGGGAATAACCAATACTGATCTGAATATATATAAAATATTAAGAGTTTAGTGATACTGAACAATCACTCAAAAACTAAAATTGAAATTAATACTATGTCTGAAAAAGCCTATAACTAACTAGAGCTGCTGGGACATGTCCCCAGCTAACCCAACAAAAATAGAAACCGAACTAAAAGACTGAAATATAAAACATGTCTATTGTCCCCGAAGTATGAGGCCTTACCACTGAAGCTATTGAATATGGATTGGGAATCGATCTACCCATGATTTGGATGTTGAGTACTTGAACCTACATCATGAAATGATGCATGACATGGAATATAGTTGAAAAAAAATATAAGTTGAACAAATGTAACTGAGCAATAACATAATCTGAACAGAAATATAGATGTTGTGATATAACTGAAAACTGAGCTAAATCAATGACCAAGTACTGACTACTATCATGACATGTTGAGACTGAATACTAAAGTATAAATGAAAACCTAGTCAATTGCACTAGAGTCTGACTGTGGGAGCTACTATTAACCTACATAAAACCACGTGAGCTAAACGTGGAGTCCGATGTATACGCCCCATCGAAAGGACCCAATATACCTTGCCAGGGATATAAAGTAATGACTAACGTGATCACTAACTCTGATGCCCAACAGATAGGACTTATAAACCTACGAGGGCACTAGTTCTGGGACTACGAGGGCACACTGAACACTAGTCCAACTCGGTATTAAGCCTACTCCCAACTGGAATATGTGCATGACACAACGTAACTGAAATACTGGATTAGCTCAATATTTAGACATGCTAACTGAGAATGCATCATTTATGTACTGACTTTGAAACATTTGAAATATGAGGCATATATATCTTCTTAACTGACCTAGCATGTGTAATTCATGAACTAAAAGAATCTATACAACAAGGGTTCTGAGTTTCATGCAAAGAACTAAACAACGTTTTCACGAAAACATGATAATCTGATTAGGAATACTATAACAACTAAATCACAACCAATCTCTAATGTTTTAGAAACCCTAGGTCTAAACAAAGCATATCAAATCAAGAATCTGACTGAATTCTTGGCACCTAGTGGATGAAAGGAAGAAAACCTAATGCGTCCTTGCATCCTTGCATCTTTGGAAGGGTTTGGGTCGCCTCTTTCTCCTTTTTTTGCTCTAAGTTTGATGAGTTTTGGTGAATAAAGGTTTTGGTTATGTTTTGACTAGGTTATAAGGCTTAAACTGAGTAAAACTACGTAGTTTAGGGTTAAAATCGTAGGTCGACTAACGGTCCGTCCTATCAGTAGTCAATTGGCATCTGAGACTGGTATTAAGGGCCACAATCCATGAACCTAGATCACGGCCCATGATCTGACCTGCGGTCCATAGGTCCGGTCGTGGGTCATGCCTACTCTGAAAGATTCTAGGTGGAGTTGAGGTACCGACTGTGAACCCTACCTACAGTCGGTAGCTCAACCTACGGTCCGTAGGTAGCCTCTGTCGATGGCATATGCGACTTCTAAAAATATGCAAATTTTATCCTTTCTCGAATCCTGGGTGTTACAAAAATAATCTTTCGTCCTAGATGTGCTCAAAATCCTTATTAAGTATGATTAGAAGGCAGGTATTGTTTCTCTTTGTCTTGTATTTATGTATGACTTTAATTCAGTACCTTCTGCAGGTATACACTCATGGGGACTTAGGTAGAGAGAACAAGAAGGCTCAACATGATCAGAGTAATTGATGTCTCAACAAAGAGAGGGACATGGTTCCTGCTTAGAGGTTAGTATCCCCTTACTATGTTTGAAATGTTGCAAAAGTAACTGTCACTTGCCACGTGTCTGTATATCGTCAAGTAACGTCTTTTCATTTTCAAAACCCAAAGGTCACCTATGTTCAGGGACCGGATCCAACCTACAAAACTTTTTCTTTTAAAAAAGGAAGTATTTCATCCTATCTTTGTCTTCTCCCATATCTTGAAATATCTCTCAGTCTCTTTCAAATCCCTTTTTTAACCATGTCAAAATCCTCTTCTTCTCCCAAACAACCCATATTTTTTGAGATTGAATCTTCCAATCAATTTGAGTTTAATAATCCAATTTTTCTTCAGATTCCCCCTACTTCCACTCCTGTCTGCGAAGTAAGTGAAACCGGTGAGTCAACTACTCCTTCCACCAAATTCTTACTCCCTCAAAGTGTATAACTCCATAATTCAATGCCCCTCCCAAAAAAAACTGCTCCTTGTTCTCCCACCCTTGTTCTCACTCTTTCCAAAGAGAACTCCCTTGATGTCTCTATTCGTTTAGAGGCACGATCTGTAGTTCAACTCTCTGTTGAAAAGAAACTTACAAAACCAGAAGTCTTATCCCAACCTGTCCCTGTTTCGTCAACTATATTTGAGTGATTATTTGATGGAGATCTCCTAGTAGACAAGGGAACGGAATAAAATATCTTAGCTGCAGCCTTAAATATATGAAGGGAGATATCCAACCTCTATTTTCTGAAGTGGCATATAAATCCCTAGATCCAATTGAACATAACACTATACCTCTATTTGATCACACTCTAGATACTAGGTTGCATCTTAATTTTGTTCAAGATGATGTGGCAGAATATGAAGATGATGTTCCTCTAGTGTGGAAAGGAAAGGGAAAAAGAGGAGCGAATGATCAAGAACCTATTTGTCACGCCTCAAATCCCACTAAGACGCATAGGCACCCGATTCCTAAAGGCCCTAGAGAACCAACATGTAACGTATGCTTACTATGCATCTATGATAATCTTAAAGTTGTGACAAGTTCACATAGGATGCAACGATACGAACCAACATAAGTAGACCCAAAACTTATATAAAAAACTTGGTCGTTGAGGCCACAACTTGTTAAGAGACAAGACGCAATTGAACTATATACATTAGTTTACAAAGCCTCTAAATGATAGAAACCTATATTTTAGGGCAGGAAAAGGCCCTGCCTTACCCTTAACTATCATATAGTAACAAAATAGGTTCCAAAGACTCGGTAAGCCTTGAATCAACCTAGAGCGTCACCAATAGCAGCTGAGTACCTCTGCTCCTACTAAAAGGTCTACTAGCTGGAGTACATGTGCCTGCAGCATGAAATACAGCATCCCCGTAAGGGAAGTCAGTACGAAAAAATTTACTGAATATGTAAGGCAATAATATATGTAAAACAAGGCTCAAATGAAATCAAGTATCCATATATAAGTGCATAGATCAGAATACGAGACCACTTTTGTTACTCTTGTGGGAGCATGTATGTTACATTCATTTCTTTACTTTTCTATGTGTTATGATCTTTATAAGGCATGTGCTACAAATGACTAACTGATCAGTGGTAGAAAAGGATGACCCATGCTAGGAACTTTAATCCCTGGGATGTTGTCCTCATAATTACACAAATTGGGATTGGCCCATGCTAGGATTTCGCCCTTGAGCTGCCACCCTTCTATACCTATTGGGATCGGCCCATGCTAAGCTTTCGCCCCTAAGCTGCCACCCTTCTATACCAACTGGGATCGACCCATGCTAGCCATTTGCCCCTGGGCTGCCACCCATAATTATACAGATTGCTTCACTTAGATTATTTAATCTTTGAGATTGTTGTTTTGGTGGTCATAATCATTTTTTAGATTTGAAACTACGGACCAGTAGTAGAATACATGAAAATAATAACTTCAAGGCAGTAACAATGACATAAGGAGCTCTGTAACATCAATGCATTACTTATGAGCTTAAATGACATAATCGACTTCAATGGACTAATTCACCAAGCTTGCTTTTGAAAATACCATTTTTATACTAGCATAAAGGAGTATAATTACACAAGTATAGAGTAATGAACATATAATGAAGTAATTCTACACACTAAGGAGGAGGGGGGAGGGGGGGAATATTGTTAGCAATTTTGAGATCGTAAGCTGCCACTATATTTCCTTTACTAGGAGTAGAACTTAGGAAATTCACTTCATTGATATTAATCACAAATATCATATTTCATGCCAAGGAATACGGAATCGAATAGCCTTACATACCTTATTTTCTGACCAATACAAATATCACGATTCAGCCTCCCTTTTTGGGTACTAATCTACAATATAAGTCATGATAAAGCTAATGTTAGCAGCTAATCACATTAAGGCCCTCGAAAAACAGTAGCTAAACACTTGACGGAAAGTAGGACTATACAACCCTTACACAAATGGTGAACCACCACACCCTTCTTCTATACATTGATACAACTTCATACATCATTTGCCAAGATAACCCAAGATGCCCACAACAACAATATACATAAGGAAGCCACTATCAATCCCCAATAATCTTTCAGCATAGTAGGAGAATATCGAACTCAAGGATTTATCACCATCATGAGCTCTTGACAAATATATACAAAATACTCCACCCCAAACTTGTATTTAAAGAGAGGCAAAAAATGGGCAGTAGCCTTACCTTAGTTTCTGAAAATTTATTCTCTAAACTTGTACTTCAAGAACTGAAACTCTTCTTTCAACTTTTACTTGAAAAGGGGGACAATATTCAAGAACTCTAAGGTGTTTTAGGGCTTCTGTTTGAAGTCAAGAAACACCAAGAGAGAAACTAAATAAATTTGAAATTTTACAAGTTAAAAATGAAGCAAAAGATCTGGTCTTTATCCCTTTAAAAGAGAGGTTCATTGGCCGACTTTCTTGGCCAATTTTTTGCCATATATTACCAAGTAGGTGACCCACCTACTTTCCTTTTAACTTGGGGCTTTGAGGACTTCAACACTTGTTGGTCTTGCTGCTAGTTATCCCTCGATTCTTGTCAATTTGGGCCGTAATTAATGCAAATAGGTGATCCACCTACTTGGACTTTTCACTTGGGCCTTTTTGGACTTAAGAATATTGGGCCTTGGCTGTCCATTTTTCCCTTATTCTTCTACACTTGGGACAGATTAATGCAAGTAGGTGGTAGTATACTTGGCCCAATTACATTGTCAAAGGAGTGTCAGTAGGTGATGCACCTACTTGGTCCTTTGGGCTGGACAATAACTCAAAGTAGGTGATGCACCTACTTGTCACCTACTAGCTTAGTTAAGTCTTAGTAGATGATTCACCTACTTCGTCCTTCGGGCTAGTCAATAAGTCGAAGTAGGTGATACACCTACTTGTCACTTGCTAGCTTAGTTAAGTCAAGCAAGCAGCTGACTTATTTTATTTTATTTTCTAAATATTACTTATTTTTGCTTTAACTTAATGATTCACCTTAAAATTTAAGCTCAAATATGACCTTACTATCTCGAGTCTAAATGCTTTCGTCGGAGTTGACTTGGAGTATACATGCTGAAACGTGCAAGGCAAACAACACCTTCCAATCTATTTTAAACCAACACTACTCATCTAAGTAATATGGACCCTCACCTATACCATAAGTCTATATCAAGTGCCATATGACTAAAATTAGCATATGGAGAATATAGGGTGTTACACTATTACAACTTAAATTGTTGCTTCGCCACTTTTAGCATCCAAGGGTTCACAACAACAGAAAGGGTCTGAGATGTTGGCTCTTGAGAAAATTACTAGGTCTGAAAAAGGGGAAAGAGAAAGTGATCGAGTTTGATCCTCCAAAACTCTTCAAGAGTTATTCCACTCGTAGGGCTCAAATGAAGTTGTTGAGTGACTCCATGATTGCCAAAAAGGCACAGAATACTCAAAACAGAAGAAAGAGGAAAAATATTGTGTCTAAGGTCACACCAGTTCTGCCTGAGGACTTGGTCAATGTGTCAAGGGAACCGAATGATAGTGCAACAGAATCTAAAGTTATCATAAGGGCAGTGAACAAGATCATGAAGTTTGTAGATGAGAAGAAGACTAAGGTACAGGAATCAAAGTCAAGAGGTGTAGAAAATCAAAGAAAGAAAGGCAAAAAGGAATTAGTGGAAGAGGTGGTTGAACCTAGGTCTAAGTATGTTGAGTGACCAGGTTCACGTGTTAAAAAGGGGAAAGTAATAAGATATTGACTAGAAAGGACAAGGTAAATATTCTCAAAAGCCAAAAGGTTTTGAATGGTCAGGTGTTTGATCTGGAAGTTCTGGATAAATCAAGCATGAGATACCTCGTTGACTATGTGGCTTTACAAGAATGGGAGCATTTCTTTGAATGGTTTGTTCTCTTCATGCATGAACAAGGTTATATTACAACATGCTACTTAATGATGATGGTATCATTGAGACTCAGATGCATGGGATAGATATACATTTGATTCAGGATATTTTGTGTATCATTTTTTATATTCCATGTGAGGGGTTGGGTCAGTGGAAAGGTGTGCAGCATCTAAGTCGTATGATAAGTAAAAGTCAAAGTGGAAAGCCTCAAGTCCTCAGGAATTCTGAAGAAATATCATAAGGGTGATCACTCGTTGTACTTTCAATTTGTCAACAAAGTACTTCTGCCTGGCACCGAGAAAGGATGGTGGCCTCTTCGGCAAACTTGTTTCTCATGGAAATGCTGGATAATATGAAGCCATTAATCTTCCAAGGGTTATGCTAGAGCGCATGCACAGGGTTATGACTTCCAAGGATGGGCGCCATGGGTTAGCCTACGGGTATCTGTTGAACAAGGTCTTCAATCATTTCAATGTGCCACTTGGCAAAGAAGTTTCCAGAACAATAATGCAGGCCTTTTATATGTCTATCTTGATTGATTGTGAATGCATTGAAGGCAAAGTAAAGTCTAAGTCTTAGGTCTCAGAGTTTCTTCAACAATAAGAAGGGCTAAAAAGGGAAATGGAATACCTCACTAACTATCTGGCTGCAAAGGAATTGGAAATTACATGTCTTAAATCACTGCTTAAGAAGGAACGGTCTCAGGACCAGGTCCAAGTTCAAGTGGGCAAGAGGATGTTGCAGAACTGAAGGCACATACTGTTAGGTTGGTTGAAACAAATTCCAAACTAGACGTTGAGGTCCAATCCCTAACAAAAAAAGCTTCTCCAAGCCAATGAGGATGCGAATACTTGCATGAACCTGATCCTACAATAATTTTCCCTCAACCCCCCTCCATCAAAAGTCCTCCTCAGTATTTTTTACTGTCTATGGTTGTGTTATTCTGACAGTGGCGTTATGACTATGTTATCTTATGTGATCTTTGTTATGTTAATTATTGGTGGATGCTTTTTTAAAAAAGTTATATTACTCTATTCTGCAATATTTATTCTTCTCTATCTACTTAGTTACTCATGTTTTATGTCACCTTTTAAGTCTGAATTCATTGCTTCACATGTTTCTTAGTTTACTGCTTTAACTTTTTTTATGATGTCAAAAGGGGGAAAATAAGTGTGTTGTGGTGAAAGGGGGAGAATGATTACTAGTGAGTCTAGGAATGACTGGTGACAAGGGGAATGATAATCAATGATTTCTATCGGTAGGGGGAATAATAAGGTGAAGTAAAAACATGTTGTAGTGTTTGTTTGTCATCATCAAAAAGGGGGAAAATGTTATAATTTGAAGTTTTGATGATAATTACAAAGATGGGTTCTAGTCCCATAGTTGTGCATGTCTTTATGGTTAAATGGTGAACAACGGTAAAGACTGCCACCTCTGACATGGATGATGAGTACATGAAATGAGAACAATGTACTCGTCCAATCAGAGAACACTAAGTTGTTCTGTTTAGAGGATAACGTATCCTTGTTTGACATGAAATAACCTAGTCAAGACATTCAAAAGCTTTTCATCAAAAGGTGCATGTTGTCTTTGAAGAACTCAAGCCTTCAAGAACCTCAACGAACCTGATAGAGTTATCGAGTGTGTCATCTGAGTGTGGTTATTGGAAGCTTATGTTGTGTTGAACTTGTAAAATTCATTTCTAATTTATAAAGGAACGCATAAAGTCTTTCTTGTGATAACGAACAATGAGCATAGTTATACTTAGTTGTTGTGTGTGATTGATGTGAATATTAATTAGAGTTAGTTAATATAGTGGGCAATAGAGACATTGTTTTGGCTCTTTTCGTAATAGAGTTATTATAGGTGGAGAGATTAAGAGCTTAATCTATTTATGTGTATTTGGGGACTGTAATTACTTGTTGCTCTAAAATAGTGATAATAGTTGGAAATCTTGTGTGACACATCGTGGGTTTCCTCCCTTGATCAAGGAGGTTTCCACATAGAACTCTTTATTGTTTTTACTTTATAGTTTAGTCTTTTCTACTGCTTCCAAGTATAATATCAACCCGGTCCCTTAGCACGTGGTTGAGTAGTACATCTCATCATAATGCATGTGAAGTCTTTCTCTGAAAAGTTACATTTAAGTAAAAATGTTGCACAAGATCAATCACTTCAGTCTAAGAAACTCTTTGTTGGTATTGTGAACATAAAGGCTGCTTCTTTCTTGTCTTTGCATACATGAAAAATGGTTCTCTTGGAGAATAACTGAGCAAACCTAAGTCTCACATTACTATTTCTATCTTCAATAGTAGAAACATTCTCCTCGACAGCAACTTACGAACAAAGATCGCAAATTCCAGTCATGCTAACGAAATGGATACATAAGGCTTGACGACGGAGCTTTGGGAGTTGTAGGATATATATATATATATATATGGCGCATTTAAGGAAAAATTCTGAAGAAGATCAATCAATTCAATTGTTCTATATACTAGCCTAAACTTGTTACTTTTATTTGTATGCTACAATTGTCAGGTTGGTGATGTCTCTAATGCTTTTGGTACAATATGGTAAAAATGTCGATAATTTAGTAGTGATCTCTTAACAATATAAAACAGGAAACAAATTGGTCTTGTATATATCAAAGATGTACAGTGCGTTACATCCACAACTTCAAAACAACTAAGTACCTTACTGTGTTTAATGGGATGAGATCTACAAAATACACAAACAATGTATCAGTCTAAACTTTAGATTACTACAACAGAATTTCTGAATAAAATAATCTTTAAGTACTATGCATTTCTATAGTAATCTTTGTTGATGCGAAGGGGAAAACTGAAAAACACAGTATCATCTACATTTAGCTTGTGTAGACACTATAACATACACATACAACTGTAGTAATGTGTCACCGATGCTTTAGTTTCTTCTAACACTCCCTAATTAGGCTCAGGCGGCATCAGTTTTTCAACTAAAAAAGCAAATGCAAACATAAAGAATACACCTGCTAAAATGTACCAATCAATTAGTATGTTCAATAATAACAGAGAAAAAGAAAATGAAGTGATATAAAAGTGATAAAATATATAACTACCTACAGAACGCCATTGAAAGTATCTAATAAGTTACTATTAAATTGTGTTTTCTCATACTCTATTCCTTCCAACAACTCAAAAAAGTCCCAAATTCGTTCAATTTTCTAATACTCTGTTTCGTTCAGAAATTCCAAAGTTATTTTTCTTGTGTTGAACAATGTGTAACTCTCAAGCAACTAGGTGAATATCCCCCTATGTTGAGATTTAGGCATGCTCCAAGTCAAGTTCATATTGGTGTCGCTAAGCGAACGTTGAGGTATATCAACATAACTGCTGCTTATTGTATTTTGATTAAAAGGGAAGAGCACGGTTAATTGATGGGTCATTTAGATAGTGGTTGGTAAGGAAGTGTTGATGATATGAAAACACTTCTGGATATGTGTAGACAGTGAAATTTTATTGATAAATCCATATTATTTTTTGGATTAATCCATAAATTCATGATATATTGACCAAGTCAAATTAGTGGTTAATAAAGTCTATTTAATATTTAAGTCAAAATATATCACTTAAATCAAGTCCAAATTACATTTGGGCCAGTTCATTAAGTTGACAAGATAAACCCAACTCATGTTCTTCAGGCCCAGGGGTCAAAATTGCTCAGACCAAAATACCCCTAAATCCCTAGCTCAAGCCTATATAAAGAGGTTTTCATAAGACCAGAAGACAGACACATACACATATAGATGAATACATTGAGAATCCTTGCTCTTTAGTGGTGATCTGCAAGTCCTCCACATATAAAGAAGTCTTCGCTCCAAGTGTTGAGCCACAAGTATTCCATCAAATCAAGAACATCCGTGAAGAGACGAATAAGGGGATTACATATCTTTTATTAAAGATTTTATAAAGATTGTAACATTCGCATAAATTCAAATACAAATATTGTTGTTTGCTTGTTATTTTCCTTCCCTGTTTGTTGTAGGGACGAAACTTTAGATGCTTACAAATTGGCATGCCAGTGGGAAAATCTTGACCTCGCATCTCTTCTTTTCAAAAAAAACAAAGTTCAAAAAAAAAGAGATGACTTTCAAGAAGATCAACTCAAAATCTACATTTGCATCCAAATTCGGATCTGCATTTTTATCCGCATTTGGATTTGCATCTGTATCCGCAAAAAATGATGGATCCAAACTCTACATTTATATGGAAAACATCCTTGATGTTAGTGCGGGAAGCATGGGACCTATCACAAGGAACCAAGCCAAATTGTTGGGTCAACAAGACTCACGGGTGTCGTCCAAATCTGCTATTGTCTTTGGCTTGTCTCCAAAACGTGTGAAGTCTCCTGCAAAATCCTCAAAAGAAGACATCGCCAAAATGGTCGAGAGATTTCTTGCCCAATTGAGCCCATCTACATACAAAAAGCCCTTCACTTCGGCTGACAATGATGTCTTAAGCACGAGATCTACCCAACATATCATGTTTGCATCTCATGTTTGGAAAAATCAACGCTACTCTCTATCACCTACTATGGTAATGCACGCGATGGTGACTAACGCTTCATTCGTAGAAGAACAACTTGTGAGCTTGTTGAAGGCTTGACCAAGTATGTTAAAGATCAAGATGCTCGAATTGTTAAGCTAACTGATAGGCTGGAGGGAATGATGGATGAAGAATGAAGTCATGCACCTGGAAGATGTCCGCAAGTACAAGAGACGGTCGATCGCCCCACAAAACAAGTGGAACATGCTATGATGCTAATGAGATCCAAGTTTCCTCTGAAGGAACGATCTCGATCAAACAAATCAAGGAGTTCATCATGGGGACCATCAAAGACAAGTATGAGGTTGCTACAAAATCCTCCTTAACATATGCAAGGCCATACACTACAAGGATTGATAGATTGAAAATGCCTGTCGATTATCAACCTCCAAAATTTCAGCAGTTCGATGGTAAGGGAAGCCCAAAGAAACATGTGGTACACTTCATTGAAACCTGCAACAATACTGGAACATACGGTGAATACCTCGTTAAACAATTTTTCCGCTCCCTTGAGGCAATGCTTTCAATTGGTACACAGACCTTGAGTCTGATTCCATTGATAGTTGGGAACAAATGGAGCAAGAATTTCTCTACCACTTCTATAGCACAAGACGTACCGTAAGCATGGTAAAACTTACAAATACACGTCAGCGAAATGAAAAGCCGGTCTTTGACTTTATTAATCGATGGAGGCATACAAGTCTAAACTGTAAAGACAGACTTAGTGAAGCTACAGGCATAGAGATGTTCATTCAAGGTATGCATTGGGGTCTCCGCTATATTTTGCAAGGCATAAAGCCTAAAACTTTTGAAGAATTGGACACTCGTGCTCATGATATAGAGTTAAGCATGTCGTTGGTTGGAATTAAAACGCCGCCTATCCACAAACTCTGCAAATGCAAATAAAAGTGAGAATTCAGTAAAGTGGGATATCTATCCAAGGCAAAAAACAAAGAATCCATGAACGACAATGCTTCTCGGGAGAAATTCACCACAAAGGTACGCAATATGCAGAGTGAAAAAACGACTTCTTCTGAAGGAAGGAAAAATCAAAAGTTGACCTTAAAGGAAATGCAACAAAAGGACTATCCATTTCTTGACTCTGATGTCTCCGCAATCTTTGATGAACTCCTTAAGACGAAACACTTTGAGTTACCAGAGATAAAATGACAAAATGAAGTAGGGAGGAATGATGATCCAAAATACTGCAAATACCACTGATTGGTTGGCCACCCTATCGAGAAATGCTTCGTCTTCAAGGATAAAATCATGGTATTATCTCGCGAAGGGAAGATTGAACTTGAAGATGAGAAGTTGAATTCAAATCAAGTAAGTATTGCTTTTGACTTACCTAATCCGGTCATGACCTGCAATTTTGTTAAAGGAAATGGGCAACAAGTCATCCCAAACATTAATCAGACAAGAATGATTAAGTTTTGAGACTTCGAACCCATTGATGTAAATGAGTTATTGTCTCTTCCGACGCTATGTGATGTGGTCTCCGTAGGAGAAGGATCGACAAAAGAAGATAGAGACCAAGTAGATCATCTTGATGATCTGGGCTGGACTCTTGTGACTCATCGTAAGCGTCAAAAGTCAAGTTTGCATAAAGAGACAACAAAGCAACACGTTAGGGAAAAATTGTAAGGAGACCCAAAACAAAAAATTTGATTGTGCACTCAAAGAAGGATGAAATAAAGGTACACCACTACTAAGAGTTGCATCGACCAATTACATTAGGAGAATATTTGCCAAGTTGGTTTTTCACCAAGTTCACATGCGATGGCACAAAAGCTCTATGTTGTAATGTCGATGAGAATGAAGCAAAAGATGCAACTGCTTCATGTCCATCACTAAAACATGATTCAAAGTCATCTCATGAAGTCGAGGATGTGTGCATGGCTAAAATCACATTCTCTGATGATGATCTTCTACTAGATGACACACTTCATAATCGCCCTTTATTCATGGTTGGTTTTGCATGCTTACGGTACGTCAATGGCCGATCTGGAATTAACATCCTTCCAATTCGCACCATGAAAGAACATGGGATCTCAACAACGGATCTTACCGAAAGTCGCTCGATGATCCAAGATTTCAACCAAGGAGGACAAAGGGCCATTGGGGCCGTCAAAATAGACCTCACCATTGAAGAGTTGCAATGAAGTGTATGCTTACATGTATTTGACGCAAAGACTTCATATAGCATCTTGCTTGGTAGGCCGTGGGTATATTAGAACAAAGTAATCCCTTCTACCTACCACCAATGTTTGAAGTATCATGAAGATGGAGTTGCTAAAAAGATTAGTGCAGATAACAATCCCTTCACTGAAGTTGAAGCACACTTTGCTTATGCGAAGTTTTACTTGAAGAAATATGCCACAAAAATTGATGATACTGCATCTAAAAATGACGAGCTCCTGAATAAGAAGTCTAAGGTAGTTGTTGATAATACAAATGTCGTCAACAAGGATGATTTAAAGATTGGCATTTCGGAAAAGACACCCAACATGAATAGTGTCTTATTAAGTAAAAAAGTGAGACCCAATTTTTGTTGTGCTGCAAAGTCCAAGAAGGATGATGGACACTCGCTCAAATTACAAGAAAATGCACTAGGAGGGCTGACATTTCCTGTAAAGCGGATTGATGTGATGAAGTCATCCCCAAAATCACTTGGAAAATTTGTGGCTCCTAAATCGTCATAAAATGAAACACTCAACGAGGCGAACGGATGAAGGTTTTGATCTTAGTGCTTAGAGGCTATTGGCAAAAGCTGGATACAATCCCACTGAACCATAAAAATTGGGAAAGCTTCCATTAGAACCTGCTGCAAGGCAACAATGTGAAGGTTTGGGATACAAACAACCTCTACCTATCTGCATCTCCATAAAAAGGGTAAGCAAAAACTACATAACTGCGGAAGATGAGTCTGCTACTTCTAACAAAAGGTTTTCTGTCTTTGATCGACTTGGAGACTCAACCAAGAGCATTTCCGTATTTGACAGGTTAGGGCCACTGAGGAATAAAAACAAGGTTTGGAGAAACAACAAGAGTATGAAAGCATCTGCTTTACCCAAATCTCAAAATAATCATAAAGACTATTAAAGTCTGATCCCTTCTAGAATGAAGCGGCAGACGAATGTTGTGGTCTCATGTGGAGAAGTACTAAAGGTAAAGTTGCATGTTGTGGTCTACACCAAGCTACGTGATGAAGATGAAGAGAGTGTTGGCTCTTCATATCATGCCACTGTACAAGATGAAAGTAAACTTCAAGAAGATGTAGATGGATTGTGAACTCATGTCATCAATGGAAAACTCTTGAAGAAGTACAATCCCTGAAGCGGCGTCATACTCCTGGCCCGCAAGAATATAAACTGTGTACAGCTCCCAAATAAGAATGTCTGCTAGGTTGAAAGTCTTGAAAGAGGCAGCCTAGGCAAAAGTTAGGACACAAAAAAAATTAATTAAAAGCTCACTCTCTAAACTACGTAATGACTTGATCCTCTTTACTGAGGTATGTAGGCAGCTTAGAGTATTATTAATCTAGGTTCAGTGATAAGAAGAACAAAAAATAACGTCGTCATGTGAATATCATGCTACTTCTTTCAAGTGAAGAGTCAAGCACGCCAGATTTTGAGCTGACTTTGAAGACAAATCTTTATTAATCCGTAAAGCCCATGGATGTGATTTTTATACAGATTGAAGATCTTGAAGTTATAGTTCCAACAAAAAACGAAGCTCATTATTCCGTCGCACCTACTTCACAATATGAATTTTCTTCCACACGTACGTAAAATTGAAGATTCAAGCACGTAGATTTTGAGCCAACTTCAAATACAAATCTGTAGTAATCTGTAAAGCCCATGGACGTGATTTTTATATAGATTGAAGATCTTGAAGTTATCTTTCCAACTAAAAAAGAATCTCATCATTCCGGCGCTCCTACTCAACGTTATGAATTTTCTTTCACACGTGCGCAAAACTGAAGATTCAAGCACGCAGATTTTGAGCCAACTTCAAATACAAATCTGTACTAATCCGTAAATCCCATGGACGTGATTTTTATATTTATTGAAGATCTCGAAGTTATATTTTCAACAAAAAAAGAATCTCATTATTCCGGCGCTCCTACTCCACGTAATGAATTTTCTTCCACATGTGCGCAAAGCTGAAGAATGCTGAAGATTCAAGCACACATATTTTGAGCCAACTTCAAACACAAATCTGTACCAATTCATAAAGCCCATGGATGTGATTTTTATACAGATTGAAGATGTCGAAGTTATCTTTCCAACGAATAAAGAAGCTCATTATTTTGGTGCTCCTACTCCGCGTTATGAATTTTCTTCCACATGTGCGCAAAGCTGAAGAAAACTGAAGATTCAAGAACACAGATTTTGAGCCAACTTCAAACACAAATCTGTACTAATCCAAAAAGTCCATGGACGTGATTTTTATATAGATTGAAGATGTCGAAGTTATGTTTCCAACAAAAAAAGAAGCTCATTATTCCGGCGCTCCTATTCCGGGTCATGAACTTTCTTCCACGTGAGCCTAAAATGCATGCCATAAAGTTCATCAAAATTCTAGCAGAATCCTCAAGTTTCAAAGCTCATCAAATTTGAGCAAAATCTTCAAGTTAATATGATCCTCGATGCATGAGTCTAAAACACATATCATGAAACTCATCAAATTCGAGCTACGTCTCAAGTTTCAAAGCTCCTCAAATTCGAGGCAAGTCTTAAAGTCACAAAATGTAACACCCCGTATCCGAACATAGAGATTTCAGATTTCTGGTGTTACAAGTGGCACTCACGGACACCATCCACGAACCGTAGATGGACTCACGGTCCGTCCTGCAAGTTCGTGGTTCATGACACAAACTTCCCCAGAACTCAGTCAGAAAATTTGGCTAAGTGTTGACCCACGGCCGGACTTACGGTCCGTAGGTCAGGTCACGGACCGTAGTTCGTGTCCGTGGATCGATTCCCCTAAAGCCCAACTTCAGTCTCGATTGACGGTTGACCAGCACGGACCGTCAATCGATCCACGGTCCGTAGGTCTGACCGTAGATGAGAATCAGCAACCAGTTAGCTGAAAATTGTTGATGGATCAACTTCAGATGGTCATAACTTTTATCACAAAAATAATTGTGTGTCCCATGACCTTTGATATGATATATAATTGAATTATCTTTCCAACGCCACCAAGTTTGCTAAATTCCGACCTCTGAGTAAAAGTTTAAGCTCGTTTTAGTGAAGGCCTGTCGAGCAGGCTTGACTTATGGACGCAATCTACGGACCGTAGATTGACCTACGGCCCGTAGGTCCAATCCGTAGGTCACTCTGACAGCAGTTAATTCAGGGGTCTTTTGGTCTTTTCCTATTTTGTTTAATCCCTAAGGTACGTCGTTTAGACCCTAAATCATGAGGTTTTAGTCAGTTTAAGCCTAGAAACATAACTAGAACTTACCTTAGTAAAAATCATTAATCAAAACTTAGAAAATTAAAATCAAGAAAGGAGAAAAAGGTCAAGAACCCTAGTTCAAGAATTCAGCATGTTTCCTTCAGTTCTAGCCCCAAAATCGAAAGATTTCTCCGTGGAATTCGTCACCAGGTATGTGGGATTTCACTAGTAGGTTCCTTTCGCCCATTAGGTCCCTAGAACTTAGTCAGATTCTTGATTCCATGATTATGAACAAACCTAAGGTTTATAGAATTTTAGCAGATCATCATGAATTAGTTATTTAAATATTCCAAATCAGATTATCATGTTATTGCTCAGTTTATTGCATGAATTTCATAACTCTAGCTATGTTTTTCTTTAGTTCTTGAATTACATATGCTAGATCAGATATCTCAGTTATTCAGTTATACATGCCTCAGTTATTAATGCATCATTATCAGATTAATTGTTGCATTCTCAGTTTTCCATGTTCAGTTTTGAGTTATCCAGTACTTTACAGAACTTTAGTAATAACCAGTTAACCACTTAATTCATTGGGAGTAGCATAATACCGAGTTGGACTAGGATTCAGCGTACCCATATAGTCCCAGAACTACGAACCACGTAGGTATAAGTCCCCTTCGTGGGCAACATCAGTTTAGTGATCACGCCAGCATGCCTCTATACCTCTGGCAGGGTGCATTGGGTCCTCTCGATGGGGCGTATACATCGGACTCCACATTTAGCTCATGTGGTTATATGTCGGTTATTAGTAGCTCCCACAGTTCAGTCAGACTCTATTGCATTGACCATAATTCAGTATAGTCAGTAATTAGTCTCAGCATGTTATAAATTTGATCATTGCATCAGTTAGCTCAGTATTCAGTATTTTCAGTATCTATATCATGTTCAGATTATTTCATTGCTTTATTGCTTTGTTCAGTTATATGTTATTTCAGTTTTACTCTATCCTGCATGCTCAGTACCTTTCAAGTACTGACACATATGTGCGCTACATCTTCTCGTGATGTAGGTTCAGGTTCTCAACATCTAGATCACGCTTAGATCGGTTATCGATCTCC
>JAJOOR010004828.1:0-53481 GCA_036250505.1 Solanum acaule | reverse complement strand
CAATAAGACACCTTTGGATCAGCGATTGAAGCCCATTGAGCTTATCATTGAATTCCTTGGTTTGAGATCTTGTTATGGGCCTCCTTGGAGTTTCTAAAGCTTCATCCTTGTCCTTCAATGGAGTAGAGTTTCCTTGGATGCTATCAATTAGAGACGGGAAATCTGGTCCCTAAAAGTCTGATTTTGGTCCCTAATAGTGAATAGCAACCAGAAACATCTGGTCGCCACTCGTTGTAATAGGCTTCGTCGCTAAAAGTTAATTGCGACGGGTATTCTTGACTAGTCCCTAAAATGATTTAGCGACTAGGTTTGTTCTGGTCTCTAATTTTTTCTTTAGGGACCATATTTTTGGTCCTTAAATTGTTGTTTGGTTTCATCTTTGGATATCTACTTACTATTAGCGTCCGTGTTTTCTGGTCCTAAAAGATTTTTGAAGATAAGGTAACTGATCGTAAAATATTTTATATTCTGGTCCTAGAAATGTATATTGTCTTTTTTTAGTACTAATTATATTACTGTTTATAATATAAAAATTCAATTGCAAGAAGAACTAATATTAATAAACACATGCTTTTATATACATAATTAATTACAAAATATAGATTAATATTCCATAGGTAGCAATGTAACGTGGTATGACCCCTATATATTACATTCTATATACAAAATATTTAAAAAAAAATACCAAAAATCTCAGCAAAATGATAACCAATTCAAGTCTTTAAATCTCACATCTTGACTTTTAAACTCAACTTCTATTTTGGTCTGGGACTTGTAAGTTTATCAAGTCTTCAAAACCTATAAAAAGACACAATACATACGGTTAAAAATTTGGAAAAAGCAGTAGCATACCCTAGAAGTTATAGGCTATATAACACACATAAATATATTTACTTACCTCCAAATATTAAAAATACACCAGATGAACCCATAAATTAATAGAGACAAAAAAAAAATTAACTTTTCTTATGTTAACTTTTATCTTTTAACAATTAAAAATCAAAAAATTTCACAACGCACCATCTTGATACGCTTCTAATTCGATAGAAAATAAATTACTTCTACTCAGCTGGTCCACACCACTAATAATTTGGAAATTATACAAGGAGTGAGATAGATACATCTACCAAGTCGAGGGATAGACATAAAAATAACCTAACCATAAGATCTCTAACCATCAACAAAATACTCTTCTATGGAAATTAGAAAAGAAATACTTATCATAACTCACAATTTTCATCAGCTAAAATATTGCCAACTTCCTTTCCATCTGTCTATGATGGAAAATTGTGATCCTGTGGTCAAATACCAGCACAAAAAGATATCAGATTTACAGGTACATTTCAAGTAGGTATGAAGTCGATAAACAACGTGAGGGTTTATTTAGAAATTACTATGATCTCTCTTCACCTGCTCAACATGATCATATTTAATTTCGTTTTCAGCTTTATCGAAGAAATAAAACAAAACTAAATAAAAAAAATTATATCCAAGCAGCACTCATGTTTATAATGAAAGTAGTAGTGATGATTTTGAGAAATGCATACTCACTTTGCTTCCATAACTTCTATAGATAATCATTTTAGTACAGACATCATCAGATTCCCATTTCTCCCAAGGCCATAGAATATACATTAAAGTTATTTGTAAGAGAGCAGAGAGCCTTAACTGGAAGTGAATGCAAAACTATAAAGAGTACGCAAAGCAACTATCTTCATTTAAAGAATTTCTTAATGAGATTCATACATTTTGCTACCCTAAATAAAGTTATTAAGAAGTTAGGCGAGATTTGATTTCTATTTTTAATGAGATAGCAAAGGGTATCTACAGACATTCTAATAATGTTATTATGGAGGAGTGTGGATCTTTCTGCTAATTTTGACAACACCTTAATTAAAATTTCACATGAAAAGAAGATTCAGATTCTTAGGAAATATGCAAGGAAGTTATATCATATATGTACTTAAAAATATACATGCATATTTCTAGTGTTTATGTTTTAACAGATGCCAAGGTGTCCATTCTGAAAGTTACCAATTGTGGTACAAAAGTCGAGTGTGATATATCAGTTGAAAACAAGGATGGTGTTTCAAAGTCTATGATAAATCACATTTATCATTCACTAAATAAAATATTTTAGTTTGATGAAAGCTTGGGCAAGAATGTAGAATATAGTGAAGACCATAATTGAAGTTAGTCAACTACAACTTCTAAACATAGCACGACAAAAAGAAAATGATCTATCGTAGGTTAGGAAGGATTAACTTCAATGACTTGGGAATTGTTAAAAGAGGATAGGGTACTCCTTCACTCTCCCTGTAAAAGAAGAAAATGATCTACTGAAGGTTGGTCAGGAGTACATTGAGTGAGTTATGGACAGACTGTGGAGGATAGTGCACCGTATTCTCTCTTGACAAAAAGAAAATGATCAAAAGAAATACCGGGAGGAACTTCTTCTACGACTAAATAATTGAGAAAATCAGACAGAATATCAGTTCAAAAGAAAGCATAACAATAAGTATGCACCATAGGCTAAGTGGTCAAAATGCAAACATGAGATTGGGCGGGAGGGGAAGCTAGATAAAGTAATGAACTATTTGGTTCTAGATGGGTGAATCGCTAGCTTTCCCCAATTATCATTCATATCATTTTTTTTTATCTCTTCTCACACCTATGCCTGGAGAAGTTCATTGTGTGTATCTAGTCAAATAATCTGCAAAAAAATTTACATTCTTGTTTGGACTTGGGGAGTATAATGATCTAGAAGTTCCCCCTTGTTAACCTCATGATATTATACAACTTTGTTAGGACATATAGTAAAGTTTTTTGTACTTAGCAATGACTTACCAAGATGGAGTACTTTTTTTGAACTCGTAATGTAACAAGATGGAGTACTAACTTGCTCAATGTACATTATGTATATTTTATGAACATCAAGGAATTTTCAAGGGAAATGCATTTCTAGGGGAAAAAATGCAAATAACCAATACAAATGATGATAAAGTTCTAATGAAAACTAAAAAGAAATCATTGAGCAAGAGAAGTACTAAAGGGAGGACAAGTACTCTGTGTTGCATCGCTACGAAAAGACACTTTTCTTAGTATTGGTGTATTTTATTTTATTTTCAAAACTTTATGTTTCTGTGGGTATATTTTTTTATGACCTCATTCTGAATGGTTTTGCTAAAGTTCTGAAGTTAGTAGTAGACAAATCAGAGTAAGCAAGGATCCTCACTACTAACCAGAGTACACAAAAGACTGCACTACTAACCAGATAAGGCAAAGAACTGCATTAGAAACCATAATATATGTATTTTTAAGATAAATTTTTACCTCAAATGAGCATCATAATTGACTTGTTCACAAAACCTTTAATTTGAAACCTGAAAAACAGATGGCCTACTTCTTTCAAAGAAAAAATATATATTTACACAGCCAACAATGTATTATTTCAACAAATCATCTGAAAAGAGGAAAAAATGGAGTCTTTATCTAAAGAAATGCATTGAGAGTGAGTTTCTCATGGCAAGGGCAGGAAAGGAGATTCATCACTTTAATTCTGGAGAATGAGCAGTTGAAGAATTTTGAGGCTCGGAATGTGGGTCATATAAACAAGAAGCTTTAATCGATAGACATAAAACATTCAACCTAAGGAAAGAATGGTGAGAACATTAGGGTTTAAAGATTTTACTTTTGGGAAATATATTTTTGTACAAAAACCCCTCACCAGCTAAAGTAAAAAAAAGAAATGGACATTTAATGATGTGAGCGCGCCTTTTGTCTACTAAATTTACTTTTAGGGACTAGTTGTTTAATTAATATAGAGACTAGATTTAATCTCATCCTAGTAAAATAATAAAAACTGCAAATTCGGGACTAGAAGTAAAATCCTTCTTTATAAGCATACTTTTAAGGACTAGATTTTTAATTCGTCCATATAGGTTGGCCTCTAATAAGCCTTTTTCTTGTAGTGTTTAAATTGTTGAACCATTGTTTGTGAATATGGAATCATTCTTTGTGTGAGGGCATTTGAACACTTTGGTTGAGCTTGAACTCGCATTTGAAGCAAGTATGTGACCTTGAGTTTCTGTGATAATGGTGTGTCACAACTTGAAACTTTGAGTGCACATTTGATCTTCACATGAATAAATTGAGTCTTATGTGTGCATTCATGATTGAGTCTTGTGTAGCACTATTCGAGACATCCTTTTTTAACTGTCGAACTCGAGTTTTACATGAGGACAAGTAAAAGTTTAAGTTGGGGTGTTGATGAGTCCGCAATTTGGACTCATTTAGGGCTTCATTTTAATAGAATTAATGTCCTCAAATGCATATTTTGTCTCAATAACTTATGTAAATCCTTAAGTTTTAGGTATTTGGAGTTTGAGGCAAAGCATGGACACTACTTGGCAAAAAGGAACAAACTGGCTGAAAAGATGAAGAAAAGAAGGCATTAGGATCGCATAATGCATTAAGCGAGTCACCGAATGGCTTCAACCTCTCCCAAAGTTCCAGTGTGCTGAGCCTTGAAGGAAAAGATCAAGTCGGCGATGAAAAGGAGCAGTCAGGGTGTTGCCGAATAGTTCCGTGAAGCAGTACTATATGGCCCAATGATCCAGAATGCGAAGATGTTGAACGCAAAAGTTGAAAGGCGATGAAGCAGACCAAAAGGAGGATCGCCGAGTGCATCGGCGATCCCGACTAATTGTGCCGAGTGATCCTACTCATCACATTTTTAGACAACTGTAAATACTAGTTTGAATTTTTATCTTAGTATGCAATTTCATAGACAACATTTTTATTTTTCTAAGTTTCAAGT
Source organism: Solanum acaule (assembly GCA_036250505.1). Taxonomy (NCBI): domain Eukaryota; kingdom Viridiplantae; phylum Streptophyta; class Magnoliopsida; order Solanales; family Solanaceae; genus Solanum; species Solanum acaule. The sequence continues at coordinate 48,662 of JAJOOR010004828.1, read as the reverse complement.
AGAAAGACCTTGTTCTTAGCTTTTGGAGATTTGAAGACTTCCAATTCCGAGAAATTAGAAGTGTGTGTTGAAGATTATTTATCTTAGACTTGATTGAAGTGAATATAAATCATACCCATTTGATGTTACTTCAATTTGGTATCATTTTCTTCCTTTTCTCTATGTCTAGCTATAACCCCAATTCTTGGGATGTGATTTTGTGAATATGGGTTAAATTTCATGTTGGGTATTGCTTATTGCTAGTGTATGTGTTGTTTAAATGTGATTTGGTTTAGTAGTTGTGTTTGAACTTAATGGGATTGTAGTTGCAAATACGATTTCATCTTAGTGTTTTTGGCTTGCTCGAGAGAGAGGTTTTAAAACTAAGACTACTAAATCTATAGCCGGTGGTTATTGGGTCGTCATGGGTTCAGCTCGAGAGAGTGAATCCTAGGCCTTTTCCCATACATTCAGCTCGAGAGAGTGAATCCTAGGCCTTTTCCCATACATTCAGCTCGAGAGAGAGTGAATGGGCTTAGGCGGAGGCTGTGCTTAAAAGCGGCAACTCGGTGTTCAAGAGAAACCGAGTTGATTCGGGGTAAGTTGCTCGAGAGAGAATTTAACCGCACTAAAGTGTAGCCTAGTTACAAATGTTCAGCAATTGATTATCAATAGCATTTACCCGATTGTGTAGTTTATCCCATATTCCTATCACATCCTAAGATTCTCGTCTCCCTATATTCACATCTTTTTGTTTTCGTTGTTTTAGTTGTTAATCTACTACAAACCCCCTATTGATAATTGACATTCATGTCAACCCCTTAATTTATTATGTTTTTACTCGATAATGTTTTTAGCTATGGTTAACTCTAGCATATTCGCGCTTAACTCTTAATTCTCAGAAACCGCTCCCTTGGGACTCGACCCCAACTCATTCGGTTGGGTTATATTACTATTGTACGATCGTAGACACTTGAATTGGAAGTTGTGTCTTGATTACACAAACATCAAGGCATAAAATACACACATAACCAATATAAAAGTCATTTCGCCACATTAGAACATAGTCAACATATAAGACATTTCATTACCTTAAGCTTTCACCTCAAGTAACCCCAAGCCATACCTTGTGCAATGTATGAATAGCGTCCCATACCACCATCCACACTAGATACCACGTGATGCCACCAAAAGTGAACTTACCATTCTTCCTTTCCATCTTTACACAATACTCATACATAAGAGACATAAGCATTCCATAAGTCATATCAACATATTAAGACCATCACCTAGGGCAACTCTAAGTCATACTTGTGCGATGTATGAGTAGCATCACATACTACTACTCACACTAAGTACTCCTTCGAAGCCACCATAGACGAAGCACATTCATATCCATTAAGTCATGACAAGAAAGTAACTCATAATACAATCCAAGTATAGCATGCATCATTACGTTAAATACATAAGTCAACATTCTCCATTAGTACCATCATAAGAGCATATTCATTTCATTTAACATTATAACATAAAGAAACACACCATAACCCATCTCAAAGCCTACTTGTGCAATGCATGGATGGTATCCCATACTACCACCCATTCTAAGTAGTGCATTCTTGAGAAGCCATAGTTTATTAACATTCTTTGTGGGGGTAAGCCTTAACCTACATAGACCATGCGAGCAATTCATGGAATCCTGATGTCACCCTCACTATATAACGGATCCCTACTTGCCTAAGGTAAGACCATTACTTTTTGCTTAGGTTGATCCAATAACTAGACCTATGTGGGCACATAGTTATGGGACAGGGAAATTGCTACTAGATACCCCGCCTCAACTCACGGATGAGTATCCATCTTAAGAGATTGTTACTAGATACCTCGCCTCAACTCCTTGATGAGCATCCATCTCAATTCATATCAACTCGGTGCTTAGCATTATTCCCCACGTAGTACTTAACATTCATTTCTTTATTCATCATTATGGGATAAGAGATTTTTACTAGATACCCCGCCTCAACTTCCGGATGAGTATCCATCTCAAACCCAACATTCATTTATTAGATAGCTCATACATTCAAAGATGAGAATAGCCTTTCAACTAAGAATCCTATATTGTGATAAAGTCCTTTGACAACATGTCATTATCATTCATTAGAGTACAATTGAGAATAGGCTTTCAATAGATACTTCATCATTAACATCATCATAGAAACTTCATTCATTAGTCATTCATGAGTGTATGTGTATGTGAGAATAACCTTTCACATATAGCCTCATCATTCATAGGTGTTAATTGATAAATAACATTCAATCATAACACAATTACATTCTAAACATGATCATAACACTTTCATTTAGATCACACACATATACTTCACATCATAATCATACATAATCCTTCATGAAGTTGCCTCTAGGGCAATGAACCAACATCAACCCATAAATCTAAGATACTACAATAGATAAGGAAATTAACATGATTCAATAACTAATTCATATAAACTTAACAATTCAACATACTTTCATGATCAATCAATTCCCAATCACAATTCACAACTCAAGAATTTGGGGGAAACATGGGTTCATAGAAGAAATTGACCATAATTCATCAATAATTCAACAATACATTCATAATTCATCATGTAAAACCTTTTTAAAACGTTTTAGAATTGAACTGATGCATAGATTGAAAACCTAGGGTTTTTGGGGAACTTTGAAGATTTGAAATCATCTTCGAAATTGTCTCCTTGAAAGAAACTAAGTCAAGGATGAAGACTAACATACCTTGCTTGTGAATCCCCAAGAAATATGAGGAAGAAACACCTTGAATCTACAAACCCTAGCTCCCACTTCTTCTTCTTCTTCTTCTTCTTTGGGAACTTCTAGAGAGAATTTTTTGAGAGGAAGAACTCTTTTGATTGATTTGGGTTTTCTAAAAAAGTGACTTAATTGAAGGAATTCAAGTCTAAAAAGGTTATATACTTGCTAGGAAAGGAATAAAATAATGTGGACTTGATGTTTGCGTAATCAACGACACAACTTCCGAAGCAAGTGTCTACGATCGTGCAATAGTATAATAACCCAACCAAGGGTCCAGTCCTAGGGGAGTGGTTTTGAGAATTAACAGAAAAATAAAATTAATTCTAAATAGTCATAGCTAAAGACATTAACGATTAAAAACATTGTAAATTAAAGGGGGACACAAGAGTGTCAATTAACAATGGGGGTTTTGTCACTAGTAAGTAAAAATAGCAAAATTAACAAAGAAATCTAAGTAATGAGAAGGGATTCTTGGGATATGATCGGAATATGGGTTAATTTAAATTATTGAGTACATGCTTTCGATAGAAAATTTATAGAGTAATAGTGACTAGGCTAAGCTATATGTGGGAATAAATTATCTCTCTAGCAACTTACCCCGTTTCAAATGGGTTCCTCTCGGACACCCACTTGCCGCATGAAGACCAGCCTACGCCTTACCCCACTCACTCTCTCGAGTTGAGTGTTAGGATATGGGACTAGGGTTCACTCTCTCGAGCTGAACATCATGTCGACCCACTCCTTAGGCCATCAATCTAGTAGTCTTGGTTTCACGACTTCTCTCTCGAGCAAGCCGAAAACACATAAATAAACTTATATTTGCAACTACAAATTCGTTAAATTCATCAACAACTACTAGACGAAATCACCATTAAACTACATCTAATCTATCAGCAAGCAAGACCCAACAACAATCTTAACCCATATTCGCTAAATCACACCCCAATAATTGGGTTTTTTAGCCACACATCAAAAAATAGAAATTTATACCTAAATGAGCTTGCATTCAAATGAGTATGAAGATTTAAGTCTTGTTACAGGCCAAGAATGAAGATTCCAAGAGACCCAAATCCAAATCCTTGGAGATGAAACCCTCTTATTCTTCAAGTTTCAAAACACTCTCAAACTCATACTACAAATATTTCCAAATCTCTGTCTCAACTTGATAATCTAAAAACTAGGTAAAACAATGTAAAAATCACCCCTAAGAATAAAAACTGAACTAGTATTTATAGTTTTCAGAAAATGTGCTCCGAAGGATCTTTCGGCGACATTAGTGAAAATCGCCGATGCATTCGGCGATCCGCCCTATGGTCTAGTTCGTCCCCTTTCATCAGTTGCCTTCAGCATCTTTGTGTCTTGGATAATTAGGTGATGTAGCACTACTTCGGGAGTCATTCGGCAATACGCCGACTGCTCCTTTTGATCGCCGATTTTCTCCTTTTCTTCAGGGCTCAGCACACTGGAACAAGAGGCGAATATGCAATCTGTTGGCGATTCGCCGAATGTGTTCGGCGATTTGCAGACCTTCATTTCTTCATTCTTTCGGCTTCTTTTTTCTGCTTTTTGCTAAGTAGTGTCCATGCTTTGCCTCAAACTTCAAATACCTGAAGCCTAAAGGTTTTCATCAGATATCGAGATAAAACATGCATTTGAGGACACTAATTTCATCAAAATATAGCCCTAAATGAGTCCAATTTGTGGACTCATCAACACCCCTAACTTAAACTTTTGCTTGTCCTCAAGCAAACTCAAGTTCAGTTGTTCAAAAAGGGTGTCTTGAACAGTGCTACACAAGACTCAATCATAAATTCACACAACAAGACTCAATTTACCTATGCATAGATCAAATGTGCACTCAAAGATTCAAGTCAAATGCAAGTTCAAGCTCAACCAAGGTGTTCAAATGCCCTCACACAAGGAATGATTCCATAATCACACAATGGTTCACAATTTAAAGCTTCGAAATCAGATGCAGCGCTCACTCTCACAAGGAAGAACACAATGTATGCTTTCACCAATAGGTTTGCTCATATTTTCCGATCAACATTTGTTTCAGCTCACTCAAGATCAAAAATGTCTTTTCAAGGCTTGTAATGGGACTGAGTGCAAAGGTATGGTCATTTAGGCTAAGTGACTTCCATCCTCATGAAATGTGGTGCTCACAACACTTCCTTTTCTTTTTCTTCATCATTCTCTTTAGTGCTCATAAGTCATTCTATTATTCACTTTCCATGGATTGTTTGGGAACCCCATTTCTTTTGTACTTTTATTCCACACCTTTTTTTTCATTCTTTATATATATATATATGGAGGGGTTCCATTTTTCTTAAAACCATGGGTAAGAGGAGACTTTCCTTGCACTTCTTGACTTCCCCTTTTCATTTTACCACACCCCCAACTTAGGCTTTTGGCCTAAGTTGGCTATTCAATTGACCACAATTCAAGAGGATTATAGGTAGTGGATAAAGAAAGGTTATGGTTTCATCAAGTTTCTTCCAAAGAAAGGTAAGGCTCAAGGGGTGTTCAAAAGAGAATCACACACTCACAAGGTAGGTCACAAAAGAGGTATATGTCAAATTGGCTCACACTCTTAGAAGTTGCCTAAGATCATATCAAGAGATAGCATCACTTAGTTGACCAGACCAACGGGGTAAATTCTAGGATCTATCATGCATGGTTCAAAGTACGCTCATCACACTAGGCATTGACACTATAGTTAAACAAGACTCCACACTTTCGCTAGTGTGCAATGATCATCACAAGAGACTCAATTTGATAAAATGACTAATCACAAGGAGATACAAAGAGTTCACATATTGTCTATGCAACTTCATTTGGCCTCATCGTAGCCGCGCATTCATGTTCGTTCGATTGAGAGCACTATTCAAGTCATCGGTATTGATCAGAACCGAGACTTAAATTTTGCAAAAGAACAGCCACATTCAACACATGAGAGGCGGCAAAAAATTTCGGACAGGTTCAAATCATTTTGCAATAAAATAAATAAAAGGAGCCATAAGCTCAATCGTCCACAAAAAGCAGTGTAAAAACAATTTAAGCACAATGCCCAAATATAAACAAAACACGGACATTACTAGCACACAAAGGTGGGCCTCACCCCACCACAAATAAAAGCAATTTGTCCTCAAATGCAAATAACACAGAATCCAAAAGGTAAAATGAAAAAAGGCAGAGAGGACGTAAAGAAGGGATCCTGTCTAAATAGTCGCTCCATCTGTCTGGGCATCAGTACCCGGAGTGACTTCCAGAATGACCAACTCAGTTAAATCTAGCAACAGATGCTAGGGAGGCCTGCACAACAGCATCTATCATAATTTCTTTCGTCTTGGTTAGTTCTTCATCTGCAGCTCTCTTAGTCTCCTCATGCATCTCTTCATCAGTTTGTGGTTCTGACTCAGAATCGGCTCTCTGCTCCACTCTATTCCCATGTCCAGTGGTGGTCTGAGTCATCTCAGGCGCATCTGGAATTTCCATTGTTCCAAAGACCATGGATACATCAGCGGACTTCAGGTGGTTTACATATTTTTACAGCTCAGCAATGGTAACTTTTAAAGTTGTCACCTCATCTGTGTACCCTTGGTTGTGCTCACACACTGCTATCCTGGCCGCCAGGGCATTAATGATAGTGCTCAGAGGTGTCACAGCATCATCTAGGGCAATCTGGATCATTCTTGGTACAGAGGCCTCTTGACTGGTAGCCCAACGATCAGTAGAAAGGGCAAGCTGTCCCATCCGGAGTAGGGAACAGTAGGTGAGTTGAGGCTAGGAAATAGCATTAACAACAGTAGGTCTGGGAGACCTTGCAGCAGCGAAAGAATCTGGAGGTGCCTCTACAGGTGATGATTTTGTCTTTACTAACTCCACCAATGTTGCCTCTTCCTTTCTGCTTGATCCTTAAGGTACTCGGCTTCAATCCTACGGATATCAGTACAGGTTGTGGGCATGATTTTCACATCCTTCTTGGCATCCCGAGGTACCCGAGCTTGTTTGCACAATGATGTGATCAATACTGGGAATGGAAGTGAGGTCTGGCTCTACCTTGCATGCATGAGTATCTCTGAAGTGATGATTTCTCCCAAGTTTATCCGAGCTTCCTCTATGATGCAACCCAGGAAAGCTGCCTTGGCAAGGTGAAGAATCGACTCATTCTGGGATGGCTTGAATGTGTTACTGATAAAACCGAACCAAAACCTTGCTATTATGTTTAGTTTTTTCTTTTCAATCGAAACTCCTTCCGCCAACCACTTCGGAGTCTCGTCTGAAATTAGTAGGGCTAACCACTTTTTCATCTCATCCAGTTTCTTTGTTCTGATCAAATGCTGGCAGTGATCCCTATTATTTGTGGACATGCCCAAGACCATGTTAATCGCCACACTATCACACTTCACCCTCCTGCCTCTAACAACCACATAATCTACATCTTTGAAGGCTGCTGCTAGCTGCTTTTTCTGGGGTATTAGTGCACTGTATGCATTGTAGAACTCTCTTACCCTGTTTGGAATATAAGGGATGTGGGACTAGGAGAAAATTTGGAACTTATGGTATCTCAGGAATTCCATTATCTCTGGGTGTCTGTCTATAACCCCATCTATGGACAGCCATTTTTCCTCCAGAATTGTTCTCAGTACCTCAGCTTTTACTCAATTTGTTGACTTAGGCGAATGACCCTATACTGGAGGTGCTAACTCCATTGCCTGCTCTGGAACTGGAGATGTAGGAGTGGTAGGCTGGGTATTCCTGATCCTGGATAGATCATTCAGCTTCTTAATCCGCCGCTCAGCACTCTGTGCTATTAACAGATCATCCTTATCAGAACCCATATCTTTGCTTTCTTCTAGCCATTTTCACAAAGAATTTAGGATGAAGTTAAAACAACTTAATAAAATTCATAGGGACACAATTGCAGATTATCTCGCCGAATAGATCAGCGAATCGCCGAGTTGCTTTGGCGAGCAGTGCTTTATCTGTCGAAATTTATAGTGTAATAAAGGTAAGGGAGTGCAGACAGGGGGTGATCGAGGATACTTTCGGTGATTCGCTGAATGCTTTTGGCGATCTGAGACTTCTTACAGAAAGTTACAGAATCCATATCTTAAGTAGCATGAAATTAAAGGTAAGATAGGGTCAATAGGTGACCGCTGAGTGGTTTGGCGAGCTCGACCCAGCTCGCCAATCAGCCCATCGTGCCTATTTCCCATCAATCTTCTCGATTTCAACCCGCAACCCCGAAAACAAAATCAAAACATGCACTAGATCAATCAAGCTTAAAGTTTTCTTTTCAGCCTATGCTCAACTTAAACAGTATGCAGGAGCACCTCATAAAATTTCATTCATGCTAAATCATCAGAACGGGATTCCAAAATTCAAAGTAGACGGGTTGGATTAGAAAATCGAAAGAGGCACTTGAATAGTCTAAATTTGTCATAAAGGCACAGTACACAACATGGGATAAAATTACTTGCAATGAGAGTATAATTATCACAATTAAATGCATGGTTTTGAGGGCCAACCTTTTAGGCAGATCAAGTCAACACTGTGATTCTAGGTAGTAGATTAGTACATATCCAAGCACTACTAAATCAGTTAAAATACTCACGAGATACGAAAATTTTGAAAATACTAAGTAGGTGCGTTTTCCAAAATCTAGAGTGGGAGAATATGAAAAAAGTTGAAAGTCAAAACCTGTGGCTTTATAAAAACCATTCAGATCTCACCCATTCGGCGACATTAGTTGCTTTTGATCCACTACTCGGTGATTCACCGAGTGTCTATCTACCTTGCTGAGATTTACAGGACCTTTAGTCAAGGTAAGAATCCAAACGGCGCTCTTCGTCGGGGTCGCCGATCTAGTTGGCGATTCGCCAATTGGACTTGTGTAATTCATCCTGTACTTTTCACAAACCTTTCATGCCCAATCCTACAAAATCAAGACACCTTTATTTCAAAAATAAGAAATTATAAACATTTAAGGGTTTTGGGTTGCCTCCCAAACAGCGCTTTAGTTAACGTCATGGCACGACGCAAGTTAACACTTATGCTCCAATGGTGAGGTTTTCCTCAACTTCATCAGGCAATCCTTTTTTAAAATCCGGATAGAGTTCAGTCAACACTTGATCCATTTGAGAACCTAGTAGTTGAATGAGCATCGCATGGGAGGTTGTCATCTGGTTCAACAGTGATACATTCTCCATGAGCTCCTCCAGTACCCTATGTTTTTCACTGAATTTCTAGAGTAGAAGTGTGAACATTTATTTGTTTTGTCCATCCTCCTTCTTAATTCTCCTTCTTCATGAGGAGGAATGTAGCGCTCTTTTTTGTTGCGCTGGACTTCAAGATCCTTAATTTTCTTTGTCAGCTCATCTAACTGAGTCAGCAGGATAAACTAAGTTGAAATCTCTCCTTTTCATTTCCTGATCTGGCTCAGTTAAGTTGTCTAGCGATTTGGTTGCTTCCACATAGGATTGTCGTACTAGACTACCTGAGGTAATTTGATCAGCCATCATTTTGTTTCCTAGACTAAGACTTCGGTAGAAAGATTCCAAAATGACTCTTTTGGGGATTATGTGAGTACGACATTGACCCAGAAGTGCCTTGAACCTCAGCCATGCCTCATGATGTTGTTCCCCTTCTAATTGCCTAGAAGTTAGGATACGGGATGGGTAGACCAAACCTATGGTCCTGGTAGACCAGGTGTACAAGCCGGGTAGACCGATTCTACGAGGCGGGTAGACCGAGCCTACGAGCCGGGTAGACAGAGCCTAAGGGTCAGGTAGGTTGTACCTACGAGGCAACATTTAAGTATTGTATAAGCCTCAGATTTGTGTTGATTCATAGCACATGTACATTCAGACATTTCAAATCAGATTATCATTGGGATCCAAGTAAGGGGCTAATATGGGTATTTAGTAATTATTTGCATTTGTTAGGACTTATAGTGATTTGTGATGTTTTTACCTGTCGGGCTTATGGGGGCTGGTTAGGTTATTTTTTCTTATGTGTTTATAGTATCTTATTGTAAGGAGATGAGGTATTGTATTTATTTTTCACCCCTGCCCTTTTTATTCAGTACTTGTACTTCTGTTTCATCTTTCAATTTACCTTACATGCTCGTTACATTATTTTTTACTGACGCCCCTTATCAGGGCGCTACATTCATGCCTGCAGGTCTTGAACAACGACTAGACAAACCTGCCGAGTAGCACCACCGCCTATCTGGCTGATGTGTTGACTCACTTCTTCCAAGGGTTACCAGAGTCCTAGAGGTTTTATTATTTTGTTGTTATAGTTTTGGGGTAGGTCGGGGTCTTGTCCCATCCAAGTGTTATATTCATAGAGGCTTGCAGACTAGATTTGCCATGTTGACCTTGATTTCTAGTTGTTCGATGTTTGATAGCTGCTTGACATATTTGTTAGTTATGTACCTTATTTCAGTTCATGTATAGATATCATGGTGGCTTTCACGATGCACATAGATTTTATGCTTTCCTAGATACCACGGTGGCCTCGACGACCCAAATAGGCTTCTATGCTAATTATTTCTTGCTTTATATAAACTATTAGGAGTAGCTATTTTATATGTAGAGCATCGGACAGGGGTCTTGCCGACCGAGGGCTTGTTTTAAAGCTAAGATATATTTTTATTTTATTTTTTACTGTGTGTGGTTGTCATACGCCATTACCAAGTGGTTTAGCAGGGTCGGCTTAGGCCTAAGTTTTGACATTAGGTGCCAATTGGACTCCTTGAGTTTGGGGGTGTCACCCATATTTAATTCCTTCTTTATCTGTCATATTGAATTTTTTTTGTCATTAATGCTACTATTCTCTTTTCCTATAATATTTCTCAATTTCTTATTTTACTATTTCTTCACTACATCTTATCATTAGTGATATTTATATAATATTCTTTAATTACTTTTTTTCCTTTCTTTGTTGTTTTTTACTTTTTTATTTATTCAATTAAAGTAATCCATACAAATAGTATCTCAAAATCTTTTGGGCAAAAACGACCGCCGCTAACTCAATGTTTTGAGTCGGATAATTCTTCTCATGGATTTTAAGTTTCCTTGACGCATTGGAAATAACTTTCCCATTTTGCATAAGCACACATCCTAGCCCAATTCTCAAGGCATCACAATACACCACAAAACCATCCGTTCCTTCCGGTAAGGTCACACCAAAGCGGAATGTCACGACCCGGGGTTACCCCCTAGACGTAACATGGCGTAGTTGACCCCGAAGCGGTCGCATACAAGCCCATAGCATAATCATACACATAATGTCATAAGAAATAATGCAAAAAATTAAAACTTTTCTAAACAGAAGTCAAACTTCAAATTTCATATGTAAAGAGTTGGGGAAATACTAGACTTGTCTCATTAAAAACCATCTAAATATAAGAGTACGAAATTAGGGACTTAACCCTTTACATCAATGAAAGTCTTAACATAATAAAGTACGACTAAAACTAAGACTGAAATGAACATCTGGCCGCGAACTGGAGTACTCACCAAAACTTAGGGAATAGTCGACCCAAGCTTTACTTTGAAGAAGGAAGTAATGAATCAACATCCGGGACCTATACTCATAGTATGAAGAAAAGAAGGGATTAGCACAAATATGTGCTAAGTATGGAAACACGCATAAAAACATTTAAATATGCTAAATAGGACATTTTTCTTGGGAATATACATTTATCAAGTTTGGAAAGCCAATATATATTTCAAACATAGAAGACAAGCTATAGTCACAATACACTCATAACATAGCAATATCAATACCTTAGCAACCCTTAAGAACACTTGTGCAATGAATGTTGGCATCCCATAATACCAACCTTACTAAACATTCCTTGCCACATATTCATTACCATAATCTTCAAGTTTACCATAATCCATAGTCATAAATGAGGAATTATGCAAGTACATGAACTAATCATAAGGAAAGTCATCTATTCATATCTTATCATACCATAAGGAAACCATTCCACAACATCCCAATAAGTCTCCTTGTGCAATGTAAAAGTGAAGTCCCATACCCCTACTACTACCAAGTAAACCCATTAAGAAGTCATAGTATAGTTCCTATCATATTCATTATATTATTATTATTAGGAAATGTTAGCCATAACCGACATAGACCATGTGAGCTACATGGAATCCGATGTCATATAACCCCACACCGAAAGAAGGCATTCTTACTTGCCGAAGGTAGAACTAATCATATTTAGCTTCTAAGTGGATCCACTAGCTAATTCCTATGTTTGGCACATAGTTATGGGATTGGGAGATTGCTACTAGAAACCCAACCTATTGCATTAGCGGAGGAGCTTCCATCTCATGAGTTTACTATAGATGACCCAACCTATTGCATTAGTGGAGGGGCCTTTTCCTCATTGTCCATATCCACTCGGTACTAAGCATTATTTCCCAACTATACATAATTAGTATGGAATTGTATCTACATGTGTGAAGGCATACTTTACCCTTCGTTCAATATAACTCACTAAATAGCTCGTAGATTCATTTAAGTGAGAACTACCTTTCACCTTAGAATCATCATTTTAGGGTGAGTAACTTCCACCTCATTATTCATAGTGTTTTCATGAGAACTATCCCTTCAATCAACACAACAACATCAACATCCTCCTAGACAATTTATACATAAATATGTGGGAAATTAGTCTTCCAACAACACCTCAATTCACACAATAGTCATAGGATTCTCACCTTTCAAATGAATTTATAAGTTCATCAATAACTATCAACAATCATGAACAATCCTTCACAATTTACCCCTTACAAGGTCATGAACCACGTCTCACACTTACATCTACGATCTACTATCATCAAAATGAATAAGGCAAGGATTCAAAACCAAATTAACATAACCAGAATACATAGTAGAAATCACCTTGCATCAATACCTTCATTAAAATTCATGAAATTGGGGTCATGGTGTAACGACTCGGAAAAGTGATAGGTTAAACTAAAGCCTTACCGTGGGGTTAATGTCATGAGTTAAGGGAAAAGGCTAAGGGCTTTGGGTGTAGGCCATGGTTTGGGAACCTAGGCTACCTAAAACTAGTCCTAGCTATTGCCTCCCTAGACCACAAGAGTCTTCATGACCCATGGTGGCCACCACGAGCCGTGGTGCCACACGTGGTGGCAAGGCAGCATGCTCAAGTTTGGTGCCAAGCCAAGGCAACCCTTCACGAGCCACTTCACGACTCTTGATCATGACCATGGGCCGTGGGAAGGCTCATGGGGTTGCCTTAGCTTGCTGGGAGATGTTGTAAGTTGACGGAGCTACCGTCCAAAAGTTCACGGGCACCACCACGAGCCGTGGTGCCCTAGACTGTCCGTGAAAGTGAACTTAGAGTTCACTTAGGCTCAAGGGAGGCAAGGCAACTTTGCCTAGGTGCTGCCCCATGACCACGAGCTTCACCACGAATCGTGGTGTGAACCATGAATCGTGGGAGATTCTGTGGACTTGCCTTGGCCTTGGAGGGCTTGGCAAGGATGGGAGGCACACTACCTCAAAGACCATGGGCACCACCACGAGCCGTGGTGTCCCTCAAGACCCGTTTAGTTGGGCGTGGTCCCTGACGGGCAGTCTCAAGTTGGGGGGTTTTTGGTAATTTCGTTTTAATGTGTTATTATGTGGGGTTGATTTGAAATGACTTATATGATAAATATATAAGGTTTTAAGTCTTTTAAACTTGTCATTCTCTCATTATTTCCCCAAATCAAATCCCAAAGTTCCCTCTCTCTATATTTCTCTCTAACTCAAGGAAGAAGAAGAAGTGGGAGCTAGGGTTTTGGATTCAATGTTTTCTTTACCAAATTTCTTGGGAAATATTAGCAAAGGTATGGTGATCCTTCATCTAGGGTTATCTTTCACCCTAGAGTCAACTTAAAAGTAAACTTTTAAAGATTCCAAGGTCATGAAAACCTAGGGTTTTACTCAATCTCATAGGTTCTTTCACCAAATGGTTTTAAAAGGTTTCTAATTACAAATTATTGTTATATTTCTGTTGTATTGATTATTTAAGATGAAAATACTCCATGAACCCATGATTTCTCTCTATTTCTAGTTTATGCCTTTATGAAGTGGGTTGCTTGATAATGCATTTCTATGAATAGAACTTGTTTAAAATGGCTTTAGATTGTTGAAGTATGTCATTACTCGTGCTTATTTTATTGTGTAATGTTGGTGTATTGGTATGTGATGTTTATGGCCTTAGAGGTAAGATATGAGAAGCTACTTGTTGATTTAGAATTGTTAACTTGATGTTGATCCACTTGGAAGGTGGAGGTGCTTACTTATTATGTACATTGTGACCATGGCCTTGAAGGCATAGTATGAGAAATTGAAGTGTTATCATGACATTGTATGAATGAAAATTCAATGAAGCTAATGTGATCATGTTATGAATGTAATGTGTTATTATTGAAAGATTATTTCTCAATTTGACACTCATGAATGCTAGTCATAGAATATGAAGGATTCTTCAATATAAAGTATACCTTGGATTGGTAGGGCTTAGGCATCATTTTCCTGTATAAATGATTATATTGTTGATTGTTGAATCCTTGGATCGGTAGGCTCATTGCACTCTTCCACACATGCTTATAATAAACCTTGGCATCGTTTGGCTTACGACACCCTTACATTAATGATGGTAATGAACCTTGGAATCGGTAGGCTTATGGCACCTTTCCATGAAGGTTAATGATGAGACTTGAACCGGTATTCCTATGGCACCCTTTCAAGAGGAGTTAATGAGCTTTCCTAATGAACCTTGAATTGGTAGGCTTAAGGAACCCCCTTTCATGTGTTAATGAATGAATTGGAGTCGGTAGGCCAATGGCACCCCTCATATGTAATAATGTCAAGGTAATGAACTATTCTATGGGAATGTGGGCTAAGCACCGAGTGGATTTGGTTAGATGGAAACTCCCCCAAAGTTAGGCATAAGTTTCAATGATCGTCTACTTTATACCATAAACTATGTGCATGTATAGGTCTAGCTAGTGTATCCACCTAAGCTATATGAACCGGTCTTCCTTAGGCAAGTAGACCACCTATTTACGGTGTGGGGATTTATGACATCGGATTCGATGACAAGCTCTCATGGTCTATGTCGGTTAAATGCTTACTTCCCATCCTGTGAGATTTCATTGTGGGTTCTTGATAGGTTCTACAAACTATAGGTAGTAGTATGGGATGCTACCTATACATTGCACAAGTAGGCTTTGAAAGGGTCATAGTGAGTTACTCTAAATCGTAATGACTATGACATGGATGTGTTCTAAATGAAGTTATTAAAGATTGTTGTCTCTAAAATGCTTAATGTGATATGCATACTATATTTGGGTTATATTATGAGTTATTTTCCCTTGTCATGCCTTATGAAATGATATGTCTTTTATGTATGAATATGGCTTAAAGATGAAAGGAAATGAATGGTAAGTTCACTTTAGGTGACCTAAATGTGGTGCCCTAATGTGGATGGTGGTATGGTACGCTATTCATACATTGCACAAGGCATAGCATAAGGGTTGCTTGAGGTGAAGGTCCAAGGTAAAGGTAATGGTTTCCATTGAGATATTGTTTAAGTGTGAAGTTATGACTTATATGATGTTAATGCTTTTATATGATGTCTTTTACGCTATTGTCCATGATATTTCAAAAGGCGGCATAATGCATGGTTTTCAACCAAAATGTCCCCTTTTAAAGCATGTTTTGCATGGTCATCATACTTAGTACATTTTTGTGTACTAACCCATATTCTTCATGTTTTTACTACAAGTGTAGGTTTCGGCAAGTGATTCCTCCTAGCTAGTTTGAAGTGTTGGATTGCTTTTCCTCCATATGTCCTCATGGATTCAAGGACAAGACTTTTAAGTTTCTTTTGTTCATGTAATAGACATTTTAGTAACTGTTTTGATTGTAAAGGGTTGTCTCCCTTGTATACTTTAAGATTGTGTCTAAGTTGGCCAGGTGAGATTTAGACTTTCGTTGTATTTCAAGTTCCTCTTTTAAATGAAGGTTGATATTTTGGATTTAAATGAGTTTTAAATTTCGCATTATTTCTATATCGAATGCAATGAAATGCTATGAGGCTTGTATGAGACCCTTTCAGGGTCGAGTACGCCATGTCACATACGGGGACTAGACTCGGGTCGTGACAAACATGGTATCAGAGCACAAGATTTTGGAAATGGTTTTTAGGATCAAAGCCTCACAAGCCACGTCTAGTAGAGTCTTGTTCATCGGTGTGAGTTGCGACACATCTATGAGCGAGAGGCTATAGGACGTTTAGAAGTTACACTTCTTTCTTATTCTTGAAGCCGTGCCTTAGAGTTTAGTTCTGTAAGTGTTCTTTTCCTAACCCTTATCTTGTGTTAATAGGATATGAATACGAGAGGGAGACCCGCAAGGAGAGTAGGAGAAGAGAATGTGAATGAGGGAGTTCCTCCCCAAGGTCCTCAGGACGTCCAAGTTCCGATAGAGGTTTCGGATATGACCAATGAAGAGATTAGGTCGGCTTTCTTAATCTTGGCGCGAGCCATGGCGGCTCAAGCGACTAGAGATATGGGGCCTAAGGTGAATGCTAATGAGGGTACTATGGCTTCTAAGTTGAGAGACTTTGTGAGGATGAATCCTCCGGTGTTTCTAGGTTCTAAGGTGGGAGAGGATCCCCAATAATTTCTGGATAAAGTGTATAAGGTAGTGAGTGTTATGGGGGTGACTTCAAAAGAAAAGGCGGAGCTTGCCTCCTATCAATTGAAAGATGTTGCCCAAGTTAGGTTCACTCAATGGAAGGCCAATAGGCCGGTGGGAGAGGATCCTATAGAATGGGAGGAGTTTAAGGAAGCTTTCCTTGGTAGGTACTTTCCCCGTGAAAAGAGGGAGTGTAAGGTTGAGGAGTTTATCAACCTTAGGCAAGGTAATACAAGTGTGCAAGAGTACTCATTGAGGTTTACCCAATTGTCTAAGTATGCTCCATCTTTGGTGTCAAACCCTAGGGATGAGATGAGTAGGTTTGTGACCGGTGTATCTGACCTAGTCAAGGAAGAGTGCCATACGGCAATGCTCCATAATGACATGAACATTTCTAGGCTCATAGTGTATGCTCAATCCATGGAGGAGTCCAAACTTAAGAGGATGAGTAGGGATGTGAAGAGAGGTAGATCCGATGAGCAAAGTCAACCTAGGTTCAAGAAGAGGGCTCCAAACCAAGATTCTTCAAGTGCTCCTAAGGTTAACCAAGAGAAAGGTGGTGGATCTCAATTTTCTAAACCTACTTGCACCACTTATGGCAAGGGGCACTACGAGAAGTGCCTAGCCGGTACTAATGGGTGCTATGGTTGTGGGAAGAATGATCACAAGGTGAAAGATTGTCCTACTCTTACGGCTAGAGGAAGGGAGGCCAAGCAAGCTTCTAAATATGGTATGGCTCCTATCCCTCCAAATTATGGCCGTTTCTATGCTCTTCAAGCTAATAAGGACAAAGAAGCTAATCTGGATGAAGGTACCAGTAAGTTATAGTTCTTTGTTATTGTTTCTTTTCATGTTGAACATAGTATGAGTTTGCCCTTAAGTGGGGGATGGTATGATAGATAGTAGGTTGTGGTGAGTTTTGATGTCCTTGTCACTTTCTTCTATTCCTATTCAAGCTTGAGACCAAGAGTTCCTTGTAGCTTGTTTCATGTTTTGGAGTCATGAGTGTTAATGAGTTTTTTATAGCTTCCTTATGTTATGAATGCTCTTGATGAATGTATGTTTAAATGTTAAAATGAATTTTTGACTTATGTTCCTCGTGATTGATATGCATCTAGTATGAGTTGTCTATTATGCTTCATGAGGTTAAATGTTGAGCATGCTTAAAGGTGCTTTTATGAGAAAATTGCATAATCTGCCTAAAGATGTTGTGTTGACCATGATGTGAGTTGGAGAAGGAAGTTCCTCCAACAAAATGAGAAATGTTGATGTTGTTGTGCATAATGAGTTTGTAGGAGTAGTCCTTACTTCTTGTATTGCATTAAGCTTATTGATGTGGAGTTGATGTTTCCACCTATGGAATATGCATTATATTGATATGACTTGACTGTTGGGCTGCAAGTCTAGAGTCATTTTCACCTTAAAAGTGTTTAAAGTGTCATTCGAGGACGAATGTTTCTAAGTGGGGGATAATGTAACGACTGGGAAAACTGATAGGATAAACTAAAGCCTTACCGTGGGGTTAATGTTATGAGTTAAGGGCAAAGGCTAAGGGCTTTGGGTGTATGCCATGGTTTGGGAACCTAGGTTACCTAAAACTAGTCCTAGCTACTGCCTCCCTAGACCACGAGGGTCTTCATGACCCGTGGTGGCCACCACGAGCCGTGGTTCCACCCATGGTCGCAAGGCAGCATGCTCAAGTTTGGTGCCAAGCCAAGGCAACCCTTCACGAGCCACTTCACCACTCGTGGTCATGACCACGAGCCGTGGGAAGGTTCGTCGGGTTGCCTTAGCTTGGTGGGAGATGTTGTAGGTTGACGGAGCTACTGTCCAAAAGTTCACGGGCACCACCACAAGCCATGGTGCCCTAAACTGTCTGTGAAAGTGAACTTGGAGTTCACTTAGGCTCAAGGGAGGCAAGGAAACTTTGCCTAGGTGTTGCCCTATGACCACGAGCTTCACCACGACTCGTGGTGTGAACCACGGATCGTGGGAGCTTCCGTGGACTTGCCTTGGCCTTGGAGGGCTTGGCCAAGATGGGAGGCACACTACCTCAAGGACCACGGGCCCACCATGAGCCGTGGTGCCCCTCACGACCCGTTTAGGTGGGTCTGGTCCCTGACGGGCTGCCTGAAGTTGGGGGGTTTTTGGTAATTTCGTTTTAATGTGTTATTATGTGGGGTTGATTTGAAATGACTTATATGATAAATATATAAGGTTTTAAGTCTTTTAAACTTGTCGTTCTCTCATTATTTTCCCAAATCAAATCCCAAAGTTCTCTCTCTCTATATTTCTCACTAGCTCAAGTTAGAAGAGAAGTGGGAGTTAGGGTTTCGGATTAAAGGTTTTCTTCACCAAATTTCTTGGAAAATTTTAGCAAAGGTATGGTGATCCTTCATCTAGGGTTAGCTTTCACCCTAGAATTAACTTCAAAGTAAACTTTTAA
This sequence comes from Solanum acaule, assembly GCA_036250505.1. Classification (NCBI taxonomy): domain Eukaryota; kingdom Viridiplantae; phylum Streptophyta; class Magnoliopsida; order Solanales; family Solanaceae; genus Solanum; species Solanum acaule. The sequence goes on along the minus strand of JAJOOR010004828.1, from coordinate 29,662 downwards.
ATATTCCAAGTTCATGAAAACCTAGGGTTTTACTCAATCTCATGCGTTCTTTCACCAAATGGTTTTAAAAGGTTTCTAATGGAATATTATTGTTATATTGTTGTTGTATTGATGATTTCAGATGAAAATACTCCATCAACCCATAATTTCTCTGTATTCCTAGTTTATGCCTTTATGAAGTGGGTTGCTTGATAATGAATGTATATAAATAGAACTTGTTTAAATGGCTTTAGATTGTTGAAGTATGTCATTACCCATGCTTATTTTATGGTGTATTGTTAGTGTATTGGTATGTGAGGTTTATGGACTTAAAGGCAAGTTATGAGAAGCTACATGTTGATTTAGAATTGTTAACTTGATGTTGATCCACTTGAAAGGTTGAGGTGTTTGCTTATAATGTACATTGTGACCATTGCCTTGAAGGCATAGTATGAGAAATTGAAGTGTTATCATGACATTGTATGAATGAAAATTCAAAGAAGCTAATGTGACCATGTTATGAATGTAATGTGTTATTATTGAAAGACTATTTCTCTATTTGACACTCATGAATGTTAGTCATAGAATATAAAGGATTCTTCAATATAAAGTATACCTTGAATTGGTAGGGCTTAGGCATCCTTTTCTTGTATAAATAATTATATTGTTGATTGTTGAATCCTTGGATCGGTAGGCTCGTGGCACCCTTCCACACATGCTTATAATAAACCTTGGGATCTGTAGGCTTACGGCACCCTTCCATTAATGATGGTAATGAACCTTGGAATCAGTAGGCTTATGGAACCTTTCCATGAAGGCTAATGATGAGACTTGAATCGGTAGGCCTACGACACCCTTTCAAGAGGAGTTAATGGGTTTTCCTAATGAACCTTGAATCGGTAGGCTTAAGGCACCCCTTTCATGTGTTAATGAATGAATTGGAGTCGGTAGGCCAATGGCACCCCTCATATGTGATAATGTCAAGGTAATGAACTATTCTATGGGAATGTAGGCTAAGCACCGAGTGGATTTGGTTAGATGGAAACTCCCCCAAAGTTAGGCGTAAGTTTCAATGATTGTCTACCTTATACCATAAACTATGTGCATGTATAGGTCTAGCTAGTGTATCCACCTAAGCTATATGAACCGGTCTTCCTTAGGCAAGTAGACCACCTCTTTACAGTGTGGGGATTTATGACACCAGATTCCAAGACAAGCTCTCATGGTCTATGTCAGTTAAATGCTTACTTCCCATCATGTGAGATTTCATTGTGTGTTCTTGATAGGTTCTACAAATTATAGGTAGTAGTATGGGATGCTACCTATATATTGGACGAGTAGGCTTTAAGAGGGTCATAGTGAGTTTCTCTAAATCTTAATGACTATGACATGAATGTGTTCGAAATGAAGTTATTAAAGATAACATGTTGGCTCTAAAATGCTTAATGTGATATGCATACTATACTTGGGTTATATGAGTTATTTTCCCTTGTCATGCCTTATGAAATGATATGTCTTTTATGTATGAATATGGCTTAAAGATGAAAGGAAATGAATGGTAAGTTCACTTTAGGTGACCTAAATGTGGTGCCCTAGTGTGGATGGTGGTATGGGACGCTATCCATACATTGCACAAGGCATAGCATAAGGGTTGCTTGAGGTGAAGGTCCAAGGTAAAGGTAATGGTTTCCATTTGATATTGTTTAAGTGTGAAGTTATGACTTATATGATGTTAATGCTTGTATATGATGTCTTTTATGCTATTGTCCATGATATTTCAAAAAGTGGCAAAATGCATGGTTTCCAACCAAAATATCCCCTTTTAAAGCATGTTTTGCATAGTCATCATACTTAGTACATTTCTGTGTACTAAACAATATTCTTCATGTTTTTACTACAAGTGTAGGTTTCGGCAAGTGATTCCTCCTAGATAGTTTGATGTGTTGGATTGCTTTTCCTCCAAGACTTTAAGTTTCGTTTTTTCATGTAATAGACATTTTAGTAGTTGTTTTGATTGTAAAGGGTTGTGTCCCTAGTATGATTTAAGATTGTGTCTAAGTTGGCCATGTGAGATTTAGACTTCCGTTGTATTTCAAGTTCCTCTTTTAAATGAAGTTTGATTTTTTGGATTTAAATGAGTTTTAAATTCCACACTATTTCTATATCAAATGCAATGAAATGCTATGAGACTTGTATGAGACCCCTTCGGGGTCGAGTACGCCATGTCACATCCGGGGACTAGACTCAGGTCGTGACACATGGGGTAGTTCATGGGTTTATGGGGAATTTTACTATAAAATCACCATTAAAACGTCAAATCATTCATAATATACATCAAATAACATAATGAAAACGTTTTTAGGAAGAACCCATGACTAGAATGAAAACCCTAGTTGTTGAACAATAAAATCCATTTTTCGAAATTGAGTTGAGAGGCCTTCATGGAGGAAAGTATTCCATAAATCAAGGTTCCCATACCTTGTTTGATGTTAACCCACGAAATTTGAGTGAAGATCTTGACGCTTGAACCCTAATCTTGACCTTCTCATTTGTTCTTCAATGGAGGAACTTCTTAGAGAGAGAAGAGAGAATTTGGAAGATATTTTTTTGGAGTTATGAGAGTTAAAAGACTTGTTTAATACTTAAAAATACTTTGATATACTTAAAACAACTAAATATAACCGTCCCACACCCTAACTTAATTAATTAGTAAATTACCAAACTACCCTCACCTAGGTCGAGTCCTTGACAGATGTGCAGGCCACGTTCACGACTCCCCCACCTAGGGACTGTAGGTGAGACTACGGAGCGTGCTGTGCTTCCGTCGTTTGTGTCAGAGAGGGGAGGTTCAAGGCCATGTTGAGGAGACTAAGTCTCAACTCACGAGGCCTATCCATGGAGCGTGAACTGGTCCACGGACCGTGCTACACATCCGTGGAATGGGGCTGAGACATGAAATTTTTGGGGGATTTTGGTGGAGGCTAAGGCTAGACTAACTACTCCCATCTACGAGGTGTGAGTCAGTCCACGCCTCGTAGTCTTTGGCTCGTGAATGAAGTTGCATTTGGCAGCTTTTGGAGCAGCCTCTTGGCTCTCATCAAGGACCCTTGGGGGGGGGGGGTCCTTGTGGGAGCCTTGCCTTGACGTATAAGCTCTAGGACCTTGGTACTAGGTTAGGGAACTTATTTTAAGACCCTCACCTAACGTAGTAACTTCATTAGACTACTAGACTACATGTTAAGCTCTAGCTTACCCTAGCATTTTCCCGGAGTGTTACACGGAAGTAAGTCTATCTTTCAACTCTTGAAAACTCTTTTCACACTCTTTGGACCACACAAACTTAGCCTTGTTTTGTGTAAAAGCCGCCAAACAAGAGGCAATTGATGAGAAATTCTAAACAAACCTTCTAAAGTAACCGGCCAAACCCAAGAAACTTCTAATATCTGAAGGAGTTATAGGTTTAGGCCAACTCTTGACCACATCCATATTCTTAGGATCTACCTCAATACCCTTACTCGAAACAATATGATCGAGGAAAGCTACAGACCTTAACCAAAATTCACACTTGCTAAACATTGCAAAAAGTTGTTGGTCCCCAAGAACTTGCAACACTATTCTCAAATGATCAATATATTCACCCCCACTCCTTGAGTAGGTCACAATATTATCGATAAACACAATCACAAATGTGTCAAGGTATTGTCTAAACACCGTATTCATCAAGTCCATAAACTGTGACGGAGCATTAGTCAACCCAAACGACATTACTAGAAACTCATAGTGACCAAACCGAGTTTGAAAAGTCATCTTTGGAATGTCATCACCTTTCACCCTCAATTGGTGATAACCCGACCGGAGATCAATTTTAGACAAATAACTTGCTCCTTGAAGTTGGACAAGCAAATCATCTATCCTTGGGAGAGGATACTTATTCTTAATAGTCACCTTATTCAATTGTCGATAATCAATACACATACGAAGAGAACCAATTATCTTTCTAACAAAGAAACTAGAGCACCCCATGGAGAGATACTCGGTCGGATGAAACCCTTATCAACAAATCTTTCAATTGTTCTTTCAACTCCTTAAGTTCTACCGGAGCCATATGGAAAGGATGGATAGAAATAGGTTACGTATCTAGGAGAAGGTCAATACCGAAGTCTATTTCCTGCTCGGCAGGAATATAGGGTAGATCATCTAGGAACACTTTCGAAAACTCACTTACAACGGGGACCGACTCAAGAGAAAAGGTTTTGAAATCTAAATCCCTCAGCCTAACAAGATGGTAAATGCAACCCTTAAAAATCATCTTTCTAGCTTTAAGATAATAGACAAATTGACCCTTGGGCATAGAATTTCCCCCCTTCCACCTAGGATAGGCTTATTCGGGAACTGAAACTTGATTACACGAGTTCTACAATCAATAGAAGCATAACAAGAGTGTAGCCAATCCATACCAAGAACAATATCAAAGTCTAACATATCAAGCTCTACCAGGTCAACAAGAGTAACTCTATGGGACAAGGAAACAAGACACTTACTATAAACCCTCTTAGCCACAATATAATCACCAATAGGAGTATAGACAGAAAAAGGTTCTAACAATACATCAGGGAGTACATCAAACCTCATAGCCATATATAGCGTCACAAAAGACAAGGTAGCACCGGGATATAGTAAAACATAAACATCAAGTTGGAAAACTTTTAACATACTAGTAACCACATCGGGAGAACCTTTTTGTTCATCTTGAGTATAAACTGCATAGAAGCGGGTTTGCTTAGGAACATTGGAACCCGAACCACTAGGAGGAGCTTGCTTTCCCTCTTTTCCTTTAGCCGTAAGCATTGGTAAATCCCTCAATTTGTACCACTTTTACCACAACCATAACAACCATCCGTGCCGGCTAGGCACTTACCATCGTGCTTCCTTCCACACTTAGTACAAGTAGACATGGGCAACGAAGATTTAATTCCATTACCTCCTTAAGGCTTAAGGTTAGACACCTTATCTTTGTTGAACTTAGGACGATCATTGGAGGAACCTTGACCGAAAAACCTTTGTCAAAATCAAAGACAACCTTGTCCATTGGACCTTACATTAGAGAAATTTCCATCATCGATCCTAGCCCTTTTTACCTCCTTAGACTTTTCCTTAAGTTTTTCCCCCTCAATTTGTTGTGCATGCACCATAAGACGAGAGATGTCCATATCATGAACGAGCATTGCAGTTTGGCACTCCTTAACTACCATTTCAGACACACCCGACACAAAACTACTTATCTTAGCCCTTGAATCAGCAACCATCGTTGGAGCATACTTAGACAATTGTGTGAACCTTAGAGCATATTCCCTCACACTCATACTTCCTTGTCAAAGGTTAATGAACTCAAGCACCTTGGCTTCCCTCAACTCAAGGGAAAAGAACCTACCAAGAAATGTGCCTTAAACTTCTCCCAATCAAGAGGACCCACATCTTCCGGCCTCCCTTCTTTCCATTGTTATACCATATTTGAGCCTCACATTTATATTGGTAAGCAGCCAACTCCACTTTTTCCACCGGCGTAATACCCATGATCATCAAAACCTTATAGACCTCATCTATAAATTCTTGAGAATCTTACTCAACTTTGGAACCATGAAACTCTGGTGGCTTCATTCTTGTGAAGTCCTTCATAGGAACCACTACCTCCCTATTCTCTTGGGACTTCATAGCTTGGAACAATACTTGAAAAACAGACCTAAACTCCGCATTTGACACTTATTCGGCCAAAGGATCTACCGGAACTTGAGGAGCTTGGGGAGGAGCTTCTTGTTCTTAATACTTCCTCACATCCTCGTAGCATAAGCTGTTCTAGTAGTCATCCCTGATGAACATAGGATAAGAATTAGGAGAGAGACCTTATAGAGTTAAACTCCATTGCACGACTTAAGAGTAATGAAAGAAATGGAGCTTCCTAATCATCTTGGAAGCTCTCATTCATAAATGTGGTGCGCTTCACACTCATGAACGAGACTCTACTTAACGTGGCTTATGAGACATCCTAGGACCATTCTAAACCTTGTGATCTGATACCAAGTTTGTCACGACCCAGGGGTACAACCTAGATGTAACAAGGCGTATAGAACCCCGAAGGACTCCATACAAGCCACTAAGATTTCGTAACATAAGAAATAGAAAAATAAGAGTAAAACAATAGTCCAAGTCCAAAACATTTTATAAAATGAAAAGGGAAAGTCCAAACTCTTGTCTCATCATAGACATTTAATACAATAGAATGAAATTGGGCCTAGCCCATACATCATGTACAAAAGAGAAATACATGAAAGAAACTAAAAAAACTAAAACACTGTCTTTGAAACATGAGGACTCACCAAAGCTCAGAAATCTTGAATTCAACCACTAGCCACAAAACTGATGACCCTGACTATCGGACCCTAATTTGGGGAAAAGTAGGCAAGAGTACGCATTAGCACAAAACAATGTACCAAGTATGATAGCCATGCATGAAACATTTAAACCATTCTAAAAGGGACATTTCATTTCATGACATGCAATTCACCAAGCTAAAACATAATATAAAAGAGTTATAGAACATAAGTCATAAATCATGGTCAATGCAAGATAACTTCATCTTTACAACCTTTGAACTCATATACGATACATCTTGAAGTAACCTTAGTTCATTATTAATGTGGGAAATTAGCCTCAACCGACATAGAGACCATGTGAGCTATAACATGATCCCCCGGTGTCTCCCGCACCGAAAAGGGTTGTCCTACTTGCCCAAGTAGAACTAAGAACTTCTAGCTTACGTGATTCCACTAGCTAATCAACCAATGGGGGCACATAGTTAAGGGATAAGGAGATTGCTACTAGAAACCCAACCTCTTCTACAGGAGAGCTTCCATCTCATGAGATTGATTTGGAAACCCGGCCTCTACTATGGGAGAGCTTCCATCTCACTATCAATATCCACTCGGTGCTAAGAATAAATTCCCACAGAATAGTCATTTCTTATTTGACTTCATTACTCATGAAAAGGTGCCCTTTGACAACCAATTCAAGCTAGTTTCATTAAGAAGGTTCCTTAACTTTGATTCAATTAGGTGAGAAAACCTTTCAACCTAAGAATCATTTCTATGTGAGAAAACCTTTTACATCATGCTAGTTATGCGTTTATGAGAATTTTCTTTCTCAACATCATCATTGGTACTTTACTCTCAAAGAACCCTTAAAACATTTGCATAGATTTCATAAAAAAATACGTAAGTCCATAATTCCCCTCTTGAGGTCAAAATCCACTTTCAATCATCAATACTTAGAAAACATGGGTTAGATATGGATTTCATCATAAATACATGTAAAGATTGCAATACGTGACCAATTTCATAAAACTCTTCCTTGAAGATCAAAATCCCACATCATATGATTTATAACTTGAAAACATGGGAATTACATGGGTTCATGGGGGTTATCATCATAACATCATTGTACATCATAAATTCATGCATAAAAGATCATAATTCAATCATTTAAATCAACAATTTAGAGAACCCATGATAATTAAAGAAAATCCTAACTTAATTAGGGAATACTAATCTTTGAAATTGAGGAATTTAGGAACTCCATGGATGAAAGGAATCCATAGATAAAAACTATCATACCTCAAAGCCCAAAGCTTAACTTCAATGGAGGAATTGAGGCTTGACCTTGATCCTATCTTGAATCCTTTCTTCTTCTTCTTCATTTTTCTAGAGAGAGAAATATTTTGGAGAGGAAGATCTTTGATTTACTTTTGGGTTTTGGAAATAATGACTTGAATAGGTTAGTTTTTGGGTTAAAATGATGTATATAGAGGTCCTAGGCATAGGCAAAACAACATGGTATTAATCTAATTAATTCCGAAAAGACCCAATTGACCCTAGTTTACAGTGGTCTGCCTCATGACCAAGTGAGGTCCCATGAGTTGTGGTCCCTACCACAAGTCGTGATGCCTGATGAATTTGAGATTTGACTTATTTAGGGCATTGTTTTGATAGTATTAGTGTCCTCAAATGCCTAATTATTGCTCTAAAATGATGTGAAAGTGTTGATTTGTAGCATTACAGGCTAAGGACCAAGGCAAGGATACTACCGGACAAAAAGGAACTAACAAATTGAAGAAGTGAAGAAAAGTGAACCTGGAGATCGCCAAGACCACTCGATGAGCCACCGATTGTATCTTTAGCTCACCCAAAGTTCCAGTATTCCAGCCTAGGGGAAGAACCAAGTTGGCGACAAAAATATACAGTCGACAAATGGTCAAATGAATCCGCGATTGCAACTTTGATCGCCTAAAGTTACGGGACCTGGGAGGCTGAGGACTAATTAAAATGGCGATGGAAGGGATCAAAGGGTGGATCGCCAAGCCATTCGGCGAGGTGAAACTTATTCCACCAAATGGACTTTCAGGCCAAAAAGTAGGCAACTATAAATTGGGATTCAAAAGGAGAATTGACCGGTTCGGATACCCAAGTTTGAGAGTTAGAGTTTTCTTTGAGTTTTTCAGTCTTTATTGTAAATTTTGAGGATTTCTAAGCTTAATTGTGAGGATTTGGAATTGCATTTTCGAATTTAACCATTTTGGAACATTTTAAAAGCTTGGAGACTATTATCAAGCTGATGGCCAATCGAATTGGTAATTGTTTTTACCTTTTCATGATATTTAGTTAAAACCTCAATTCTTGGGGTGTGATCATGTGATTATGGGTAGAATTAGCTTATGCGTATTGTTGTTTACTAACTTAAATGCTTAATTAAAATGGGTTTAATTGATAGTTGTGTTTTAATCTAAGAATTGTAGTTTCAAATGCAATTCTAACTTAAAATTCTAGGCTTTCTTGAAAAAGAGGGTTTAGAATCAAAGCTTTCAATTGATGATTGTAGTTATTGGGTTCATATGGGCTTAGCTTAAAAGAGTAAATCCTAAACTCAATTCTACCTATCTAGCTCGAGAGAGTAGATTAATTAAGGTGTGGGATGTTCTTATTTGCTAAGCTTGTTGATGTTCGAAAGAAATCGCTTGAATCGTGGTAGTTGTTCGAGGGAAAACTATTTTACTTATAGTCTAGCCTACCTACTGATATTTAGCTATTTGTTAGTAATTTCAATTACCTGTATAGTAAAATTTGCCCATAATCAATCACATCCCTAGAATTCCTCTCTATATTGTTATTTCCCTCGTCTTCGATTGTGTTGTAGCTGATAATTGGCAATCCAAACCCCCCATCTAAAATTTGTTATCACACCATTAGACTTGTTTACATGTTTTCGATAAATTTTATTCCTATAACTGAATAGACCACGTTATAACTTCATAACTGAATTTGAACATGTACCGCTCCATGTGGGTTTGACCCCAACTCTTTGTTCGGTTTTATACTAGTTAATGATCGTCTACACCTACAATTGGATGAGGTGCGCATTTGAGACGTTAATCAAAATGGCGCCGCTGCTGAGGAGTGGTGTTGTTTAGATTTCTATTATCGAAGTTGAAATGTGTTTTTTGTGTTATAGTTGAATCGACTCAATGTGTTGGTTGTGTTTGTTTTTTAACAGAAGACAAAATGAGCATGAATGGAAGCAATGGTAGCCAAGTTGGCCACCAAGACGATATTGGGAACTTGAATGATGTTACCGATCCTATCCAATTGGGTGGTATTGGGGACATATGTCTACCTCCGGCTGAAGGGAATGTTGTTTTTCATGTCGCTAGCACAATGCTTCACCTATTACAAATGAAGGGATTATTTGGAGGTTTGGCTCATGAGGATCCCCATGAGAATATCTGGAATTTCATCGATGTTTGTTGACTGTTCTCATTCAAGAATATATCTCAAGAATGGGTTCGTCTTCGATTATTTCCATTCTCTTTGATGGGAGAAGCCACAAAGTAGTTGGCTGATCTTCCTAGGAATCCCATTACTACTTGGGATGAGCTTACCGCAGCTTTCAATGTGAGGTACTTTCCCTTATCAAAGATGATGACGTTAAGGGATAGTATTCAAGGGTTCAAACGCTTTAAAGGCAAACCAATCCATGAAAGATGGCTTTAAAAGATATTAGCTCAATGCCCAACTCATGGACTTCTCCACGATGTCTTGTTGTAATACTTTTTATAGGAGTCTTGATTCGGTGAACAAAGGGGTTGTTGATCAACTTGTTCCCAGTGGTATAATGCAACAGCCCTGGGATGTCGCATCTAAACTCCTTGACTACATGACCAAGATCAATATAGCATGGTACACTCCTGAGGACCAAGTGTCTCCTCTCACCTTTAAAATGACAAAAGAGCAGATCGAGAAGGATCAAAAGAAAGACCAAAACATGGCAAAAATGATGACCCAGCTGGACATATTGTCGAAAAATGCTATGGGTAGTGGGTTGAAGAATGTGAATGTTGTGGGTGTTGAGGGATCAAAACCTGATGAGGCACATTTTGAAGCATTGTACAATGAAGAAGTGATATTTCTTGCAAATAAAGGAGGAGGTTTTCGTTCAAACGATCAAAGACTGGGTGGAAATCTTGGTTGGAACAAAGATGATGGATGAAGAGATCGTGACGAAGTATGACGTTATCGTAATGCCACTTGGAAGGAAAGAGAGGGTGCCAAGGATAGATATATCCCACTTTATGAGTGTCAAAAGCCTAAAGAACAAAGGGCTGACTCGGATGTCCGTATGAAAGCATGCTTTCACGCATTCTCAGCAAGGTAAAGGGTTCGAAAAAAGTTTTGAAAGAAATGAAAAAAGATGACTCTACACTTAATCAGACGGAAACCTCTCATTCAGTGTCAATCAAGCAATTGGAAATGCAAATGGGTCAAATTTTCTCCCATTGAACCCAAGGCCAAAAGGAGGACTGCCAAGTGATACCTTGGCCAACCCGAAGAATGATCTTTCAAAGTGTATCCACGTCATGCTATGACGTTAAATGACGCGCTTCTTGGGAGGCAACCTGAGGTTTACTCCTTTTATTTCATTGTTTGAATAATTGGCGTTGAATGTGCAGGTTGAAAAGTTGAAGTTTTCGGAAAAGAGCACTTGGGCGAGCAAAAAGTCCAGTCGGCGAGCCCGACTTGGACACCATTTGAACCACGAAATTGACTGGAGGTTCTGTAAAACTCAGTAGGCTAAAGTACCACTCGACAAATCATCGAGTGGGCCGGCGGACACAACATACCTCACCGACTGGCACGCGAACTGAAAGGTTTTAAAGGCCAAACGGTTTAAGATTTCAAAATCTTTCATTTTCTCACATTTTCAACTCCCGTACTCTCTCACCGATATTAGATTTTTAGTATTCTTAAATTTTAACCCTTATTTCATTTGGAATATTTGCTCGAGGATGGACTTTGGAATTACTTTATTTCCTAGCACTTCAAATCTATTTTCGGCATAAAGGTTGGTTTCCGAACCCTGAACTTGATTGTTAGTTGAAATCAAATGCAAATCGATGTGTTGTTGTTGATATATATGGGAAATGCCGTATGAATCATCATGTGATTGTTATTTTGCCTAATCTTAAATGAAATCGTAATTAATTGTCCTTTAATCATGATTCCCGTGTCATTGCCTGTTTAAATCGAGTTAAAATTATTGGGTTGCATTGAATATGCATTTGTTCTAGCAGGGTGAAGTCTGAGTAGCCCCAAATTTTGCTAAATGGCGAATTTTGCTCGATGATAGAATGGTTGACATCATTCTTAATGTCAAAAGACGTCAAATGGCCAATTTGGTAAATTTGGGGGAAGTCTGAGTACCCTGAAGGCATGGGTAGTATGGGTCTTGCTTTACTTTCATAATGTGACTTTTTAATTTTGATATTGTGGGCTGTGGGCTTGATTTTGAAGTACGGGATCAAAACTGGCACATTTGGCAATTCGGTGAACTGGGTCGAGCTCGCCGAAGGGTTTAGCGGTTCGCCAAATGTCCCCTGCATCGCCTTTAATTTCTAGAAATGTTGAGTTGTTGTTTCGTAACTTTTGGTGGTACACCTGAGCTCGCCGAGTTCACTCAGCGACTCATAGAAAGTCCTACTTAATTTCCCTTCTACGCCCTTTTCCCATAATTGTTCTGTAACTTTTGGCGAGCTACTTCTAGTTTGCCGAATGGTGTTGGCGACCTACCGAAAGCCCTTGACATCGTCAGCCAGTTTTGAATTTTGTCCATTTTAGCACTGTAACTTTCGGCGAGCCCGACCTTGCTCGACAAAGTGGTTCGATGCCTCGCCGATCGGTTTGGTGAATCTTCCTGCAGTTTCTTTTCTGCACTTTTTCTGAAACCTTTTCTAACATTTTATACATTGTTTGCAAGAATGGCTAGACCTAAAGTTGTCGGTAGAGACATACCGACCCGAAAGTGGGTACGAGGAGTCATGAAAAATATGGAGACAGCTGCTTCCAAAGCAAAGGCCAAGAAACTACCTTCAAAGGGAGGAGATGGCCATGAGGTCCAAGCAGTGCCAAACTTCACTCCAATTTCTGATGTTTATCAGCGAGCTGTGACGACGAGCCCGTGTTTCGAGAGATGAGCAGAGAAATGTCGAAGTTGAACCCACCTCTTCTATCGACATCCATCGTATAAAGGCCGAGTACATGTGGGACAAGGCAAACAGGAGAAGGGCAGCCCCGGTGGATACATCCCAAGAGGGTGAGACTCCTGGCATTTCTGCTGCATCCCCACCCCTAGATCTTCTGTTGTTGTTGCTTCTGCTGCCAGAACTCTCATCACCAGGGAGATGTTGAACAAGATGGGCCATTTAGCCCAATCTACCGATATCCGTGCCTCCCGACTAGAGGCTGATATTCCTGGGATAATTTAGAGGGCCATTATTGCCACTTTGAAACCTATTAGCACCATGATTTATGCTCTTACTACGAGACTAGAGGTGTGTTAGAGAGGACATGGAGTTGTTGATGCGATGACGGCCTTGAAGGATGATCTTGTTGGACTTTGTAAAGATGTGGACGAACTGAAGTCCACTAATTTGTCCATTCTCTTCAGCACTGTAGAGATCCAAGATAATCCAAGCACAGATATTCCAACTTGTTTTGATGTGCCTCTGGCCACTACGACCAGAGATGAGACTAGAGTTAATGACGTTGATGCTGCTTTCGAGGCTGAGATGGATGAGAAGCAGCTTGGTGAGAGGAAAGAGGCAGTATATGGAGAGTTAGATGATTTGGAGGGTGCTATGTTTGAAACTGTTCGACAGGTATAGCTTTAAGACACTTCGATGGTAGGCTCCAATGGAGCCAAGGATGCTGAGATACTGGTACTAATGCCCCGACAAATGGAGTGAATGATATACAGACTTCACCCCAGGCCTAGCCTGGAAGGATGATTATTTTTACCTCCTTCTATGTTACTCTTTAGACTGTTTTTCTAGTATTTGCATTTTAGGACAACTGCTTTTTTTGTGTTGGTAGGGTGAGGTATTTCCATACCTACATCCTTTATGTTGTTTTTTGAATATTGGGCTGATGTTTATAGTGTTTTGGTGAATATTGGTGCATCTTGGTATATATATTTGGTTGTTCAGAACTTATGGCCCATTGTTTTGATATGAAAGCGGTTTTGAACCAAATTTAAAATGTTTGCCACCTCTTGTGCGTGTGATTGTGGTTGCTCTTGTACAAATTTGAGTGTCAATTGTGGTCAATATCGATGACTTAAATAGTGCTTTTTATTGAACAAAATAAATGTGTGGCTACGATGAGGCAAACGAAGTTACATAGGCAATATGTGAACTTTGACCATCTTGTTGTGACTAGCCGACTATCGATGAAGTCTCTTGTGATAAACATTGCACGCTAGCTAGAAAGTGTGGAGTCTTGTTTGATAATTGTATCAATGTCTTGTGTGGTGAGGTTGTCTTAAACATTGTGTTTTATGACACCTAGAATTTGTCCCGTTGGTCCGATTGATTGAGTGAAGCAAGCAACTGAAATGATCTTAGGCAAGAATTTTGAAGAGTGGACCAACTTGACCATATACCTCTTTGTGGCCAACCTTGTGAGATGTGTGAACTTTGATTGGCACCCTTTGAGCCTATCCTTTAATTTCTTGGAAGAAAATTGAACAACTTTGACCTCTTTATCCCATCACTTATAACCTTCATGAAGTTTTGGTTTGTTTGAATAGCCAACATAGGCCAAAAGCCTAAGTTGGGGGTGTGGTGAAAAAGAAGAAAAGTCAAGAAGTGTGAAGAATCTCCCCTTTGATGAATTGTTTTGAAAAAGATGGAACCCCTACATGTAAAAAAAACACTGAAAAAGAGAAAAAAGTTGTGAAATAATGTTGTGAAAATAGCAACAGAAATGGGGTATCCGGTGATTCTTGTCTAGTTGAATAATCAGGTGAATATTGATCATGTTTGAATGAGAAAGAGAAGGATAAAATGATTTTCAGGCCACACTTCACGAAGGTAGAAGCCACTAAAGCCTAAATGACAATACCTTGACACTTAGCCCCGTTAAGCCTTAAAAAGACCTTTGTCATCTTGAGTGAGCTGAAACGAATGTTGATTGGAAAATAAGGGCAAACCTATGGGTGGAGTCATATATGTTTTCATCTTTGTGAGTGTGAGAGTTGTATATGATTTCGGAACTTTAAACTGTTGAGAAATTTTGTGTGAATATAGAATCATCATTGTTGTGAGGGCATTTGAAAACCTTTCTTTGTTGAGCTTGAACTTGCATTTGAAGCAAGCATTGTGAGCAAGTACACGTGATGATGGTGAGTCACAATTTCAAACTTTGAGTGCACAATTGATCATTGTATGAGTAGTTTGAACCTTATTGTGTGCATTTAAGATGAGTCGTATGCAACACTGTTTGTAGACATCCTTGTTGAATTGATTAATCTTGAGTTTTACTTCAGGATAAGCAAAAGTTTAAGTTGAGGGTGTTGATGAGTCTGAGATTTCAACTAATTTAGGGGTTTGTTTTGATAGTATAAGTGTCCACAAATGCCTAATTTATGCTCTAAACTAGTATTAAAGTGTTGATTTGCAGCATTACACACTAAGGAGCAAGGCAAGGATGCTACCGGACAAAAAGGAACTAACAAGCTGAAGAAGTGAAGAAAAGCGATCTTGGTGATAGCCAAGACCACTCGGCAAGCCGCCGAGTGGCTCTTTAGCTTGCCCAAAGTTCCAGCACAAATTGGACTCATTTAGGACTATATTTTAATAGATATTGTGTCCTCAAATGCTTATTTTATCTCAATATCTGATGAATACACTTAAGTTTCAGGTATTTGAAGTTTGAACGAAAGCATGGACACTACGTCGCAAAAAGGAACGAAAAGGTTGAAAAGAACGAAAAAATGAAGGCTTGAGCATCGCTGATTTCACTTGGCGAGTCGCCGAAGGGTCTTACTTCGCCTTTTGTTCTAGTGTGCTGAGCCCTGAAGGAATGGATCAAGTAGGCGAAAAAAGGGAGAAGTCGGCACATCGCTGAGAAGTTTCGCAAGGCAGTACAATACCGCCAATAACCCAGAGCACAACGATGCTGAAGGATGGTGCAAGACGGCGATGAACTACATCAAAGGGTGAATCGCCGAATTGATCGGCGATTTCGACTAATATCGCCGAATGGTCCGCTGCAGCACAGATTTCTTTGAAAACTATAAATACTCTTTGAGAGTTGTAGCTTAGTATCAGATTTTTAGTGTGGAACAATTAATATAATTTTTAGTACTTTTTATTTTTGCTCTGAGTTTGAGAGACTTTTGAAACTCGAAGAAGAAGAGGGTTTCCATCTCCAAGGATTTGGACTTGGGTCTCTTGGATTCTTCATTCTTGGCATGTAATTGATGCTTATCGTGACCAACGACACTAACCTACGGTACGAGTGTCTACAATCGTCGATAATATAGTAACCCAACCAAGGGTTAGGGTCGTGTCCCAAGGGAGTGGTTTTGAGAATTAATAGAAAAATAAAATTTAGTTCTAATTAATCGTATCTAAAGACATTAACGATTAAAACATAGTAAATTGACGGGGGTGACACGAAAGTGTCAAATATCAATTAGGGTTTTTGTCACAAGTAGTAAAAACAACTAAAATAACAAGAAAATCAAATATGGGGAAGAGTTCATGGGGTGTGACCGCAATACAAGTTGAGATGAAATTTAAGACAATAGTGACTAGGCTAAGCTTTAAATGGAAATAAGTTCCCTCTCGGGCAACTTACCCCGTTTCAAATGCGTTCCTCTCGGACACCCATTTGCCGCATAAAGACCAGCCTACGCCTTACCCCACTCACTCTCTCGAGCTGAGTGTTAGGATATGGGACTAGGGCTCACCCTCTCGGGCTGAACCTCATGTCGACTCATTCCTTAGGCCATCAGTCTAGTGGTCTTGGTTTCACAACCTCCCTCTTGGGAAAGCCGAAAACACATGGGTGGCTTTGTATTTGAAACTACAAACCCTTTAGATTAAACCACAACCACTAGGTGAAATCACCATTAAACTACATCTAACCTATTAGCAAGCAAGACTCAACAATAATATCAACACATATTTGCTAAATCACACTACAAGAATGGGGGTTTTTAGCCACACACCAAGAAATAACAAAATACACCTAAAATGATAGTAAAATCACGTGGGTATAAGAAATTAAACATTGATTTAAGCAAAGGAAGAAGAATGGATAAGACCCACTTACAACTTGGGGAAAATGAAATACTTCTTTCTTCAAGTCTCCCAAAAACCCTCTCCAAACTTGAGAGAAAAATATCCAAAAAATATTATTCTATTCTGGAAATTAAATTAAATGTTCGACTCTCTAAAATTAATAATAAGTTTAGTAATTATAGACTTCAGAAAATAGTGTTGGCGGATCATTCGACGAGGTTAGTCGGAATCACCAGTTAACTTGGTGATTCGCCCTTTGGTGTAGTTCGTCGCCGTCTTGCACTAGCCTTCAGCATCGTCGTGCTCTATATCATTGGGCGACATAGTACTGCTTTGCGGATGTATCCGTCGGAATGCCGACTGCTCCTTTTATCGCCTTTTTGATCCTGCTCCTTCAGGGCTTCGCGTACTAGAACAAAGGGCGGAGTGCGTCCCTTCTGCGAATCGCCAAGTGTGCTTGGCGATGCTCAGGCTTCAGCATCTTTGTTCTTTTCAGCCTTTTTGTTCCTTTTTGCGCCTAAGTGTCCATGCTTCCACTAAAACTTCAAATACCTGAAACTTAAGAGTTTTCATCAAATATTGAGACAAAGTAAGCATTTGAGGACACTATTTCTATCAAAATAAAGCCCTAAATGAGTCCAATTTGTGGACTCATCAACACCCCCAACTTAAACTTTTGCTTGTCCTCAAGCAAACTCAAGTTCAGTCGTTCAACAAAGGTGTCTCAAATAGTGCTACACAAGACTAAATCATGAATGTACACAACAAGACTCAAACTACTTATGCAAAGATTCAATTGTGGACTCAAAGATTCAGGTTGTGACACACAACTACCAAAGATTTTCATGCTCGCAATACTTGCTACTTGTGCAAGTTCAAGCTCAACAAAAAGTATCTAAATGCCCGCACATAAAGAATGATTCCTCATTCACACAAAGAGGTTAATCAATTAAAGATCAGGAATCAGATGCAACGCTCACACTCAAAAAGAGGAACACAATGCATGTTTTCATCCTTAGGTTTGCCCTTATTTTACAATTGATTTTCGGTTCGGCTCACTCAAGATCAAAAAGGTCTTTCTAAGGCTTGTAATGGGGCTGAGTGCAAAGATATGGTCATTTGGGTTTAGTACTTCTTCATCCTCGTGAGATGTGGTGTTCTCAAGACGTCCTTTTTCTTTCCCTTGTCACTTTTGCTTCTAGAGCTTCTAAGTCATCTGTTTATTCACTCTCCATGTATTGCTTGGAAACCCACTTTTTTTTTTTAATGAAGGGTTTCCATTTTGTTTGGCAACACCATGGGTTAGAGAGAGTTTTTCTTGCAATTCTTGACTTCTCCTTTTTACCACACCCCCAACTTAGGCTTTTCGCCTAAGTTGGCTATTCACTAAATCACAAATTAAGAGGATTATAGGTAGTGGGTCAAGTAAGGTGTAGGGTTCATCAAGGTTCTTCCAAATAAAGGTAAGGCGTTCAAAGGGTGTTCGAAAGAGTTTCACACACTCACGGGTAGGCCACTAAAGAGGTATATGTCAAATTTGGCTCACACTCTTTAAAGTTGCCTAAGATCATATCAACAGGACACCTTTCTAAATCAATCAGACTAACAGGGAAAATTCTGTGTTTATTAATGCATGGTTCAAACTAAGCTGATCACACAAGGCATTGACACTTAAGTCAAACAAGACTACACATTTTCGCTAGTGTGCAACGGTCATTACAAGAGAATCAATTCGATAAATGGCTAATCACAATGAGATGCAAAGAGTTCACATATTGTCTATGCAACTTCATATGGCCTCATCGTAGTCGTACATTCATGTTCGTTCAATTGTATGCACTATTTAAGTCATCGGTATTTATCGAAACCCAGACTTAAATTCTTGCAAAAGAACAGCCACTTTCAACACAAGTGGTGGCAAAAATATTCGAAAAATAATAATAATTTTTTGGAAGGGTCAAAATCATTTTGCAATTAAAAGTAAACGGAGCTACGAGCTCAAACATTGATAAAAAGCAATAATTGACACGATTTAGGACAGAACAACCCAAATATAGTCACAAAACACAACTATCAGCACAAAAGGTGTGGGCCTCACCCCACCACAATAAAAAAGTATTTGTCCTCAAATGCAAGTAATACAGAATCCAAAAGGCAAAGTAAAGAAAGACAGAGAGGGGGTGAAGAAAAGTCATGTCTATGCAGTCTCTCTGTCTGTCGGGGTCTCAGTGGCTAATGGAGCAGTCTGCATATGGGCATCAGTGCCCGGAATGGTCTCAGATTGAATAGCAATGCTAGATCTGCTAGGAGTTGCTGTGGACATCTCAGCCGGCAATGTCTGGATCACCGACTGTACAAATGTCTCTATAAGATCTGGCAAGTCTCTGAATATGCCCTCATCTCTACTCTCTTGTGTCTCCTCAGCATCTATTGATATCAACTCCTCACCGGTCTCTGCATCTGACACTGCATGAGTTGCGCCATCCCCCTGCACATCTCTGGTGATCTCGAGAGCATCCGCATCATCTTCCCTCTCTATTAGCGAGGTGAAGTCAGTAGACTTAAGGTAGTCTATGTCCTTCCTCAAACTCTTAATCTCAGCTTTTAAAGCTGCCAACTCAAAGGCTTCCCCCTATCTGCTCTCGCAAGCGATGTATCTCACTGTTAGGACATCAATAGCGGTCTGAAGTGGGGTATGTGCTACTAGTATGGCCCTATTGATCATCCCTGGAATGGACATCTCCAGGTGGGTAGCTCTCAGATCAATTGAATAGGCCAACTACCCCCATTTTCAAGATCATGGCCTGATTGATCCTAGGAGGAAGAGGATGTACCTGGAGTGTGTGAATGAGAAGAAGGAGCGGGTATACCTGAAGGCTCTGAAGCTGGAGTAGATGAGGGTGCCTCTACTGGTAATGAGTCAACCTCGACCTCGGGAGAAGTATCTGCTGGGGTTGCTCCCCTCATGTCTACCTCTTCTCATGTGAACTCGGCCTCTATACGCTGGATATCGGTGGAAGAAGACATGATGACCTCTATATCGCTGGCAGGATCTCGGGGTACTCCAGCATGCTGACATAACTCGGTGATCAGAACAGGAGAAGGTAGAGATGTCTGAGTCTGTTTGGCTTTCATAGCCATCTCCTGTGAAACCAGCAATCCCAGGTCGATCCGCCTCTTGGCCATGATAGAACCAAGGTAAGCCGCATTAGGATGATGCAAAATGGACTCATTTTGGTATGGCATGATAGTGTTGCTGATGAAGTTGAACCAGTACTGGGAGGTAATGTTCATATCCCTCTTCTCAATCTGAGCTCCCGCACCCAACCACCTCGGGGTGATGTCAGAAATCATCGAAACTAACCAACCCTTCAAATCATCTAGGGACAGAACGATGGGCAAACCCTAATAGGGCAGTACCGAATGCAGCGATCGACCTAGTACAACATTAATATGCTCTCTGTGACACTCTACCTCCTTGCCCCTAACCATAACCGACTTCACCGATCGGAACTCACTAGCCTTTTTCTTATTTTTTGGGACGAACTTCCCATAGGCTAAGTAGAATTTCTAAACCCAGGCAGGGATGTAAGGACCCCGTAGCCTAGTGAACTACTCAAACTCATGATACTTGAGTGTGTCAAGCACCTCAGCATGCTTACCTTCCAAACCCTCCACAGATAGTAACTTTTCTTCTAGAATGGTTCGTAAACCATTGCCTTTCAATCTGTTCAGCAATCTGGGTGGAGGTGGAGCTACTGGGAGTGCAAGAGTTACTGAAGGTGGTGTCGGGGTTGGCACTGAATTGATAATCGGAGTAGCTACAGCTGATGTAAGTCTGATAGGTATTGATTGAGGTCTATCCCTGAGCCTATTCTGTCGGTAAATCAAAGGATGTTCATCATTCGGCTCAAAGAAATCTAGCTCAATAGCTGACCCTTTCCTGGCGATATACTTTTTCGTTTGCCTTTATCTCCCGGTGGGAGATCTTGCTTTCTTTTAATGTGAAGGACGTGATCCTCCTTCATTTATCGTAATTCCCTTTGCCTTTTTCTGAGGTGGCTCATTTAAGTTTATACGTACCATATCTGCGAAAGATCAAGAGATTAGGCAAAACTCAACACAACCACAAAGAATATTTTTGCAGAAAGACTCGTTAATCCAGTCTGCGAGTCGCCAAACCTCTTTGGCGAGCTAGGTCAAGCTCGCCGAAAGGATTTTCTTAAACTTTAGGCAAATTGGCGCTGAAAGAGCCTATTCAGCAAGTCGCCGACTACTTTCGACCATGGCAAGGTTATCCACCAGAAGATACGGTGAAAGAGAGTCTAATGGGTGTGCAATGGGCGATCTAAAGTCCTATCACCGAGTTGCCGAAAAATTTTGGCGATCACGAATGTGTCCGCGAAGGGTTACAGATTTTCTAGCACTAAGGACATGAGTTAAGGGCGGTCAATAACCCATAGGCGAACCATCGAATCGTTTGGCGAGATCGACCCAGCTCGTCGAATGACACAACGTGCCTATTTTTCAACCCAACTCTCAAAACCGACCTTACGAGCTTCAAAAGAAAAATCAAAGCATGCATACACGAAATTCACACAGGACCCACACTCTCAATTCCTTTTTTTGACACTTCAGTAGGCTCCCCCTTCTTTGGTGATAAGGCTCATCAGTAGATTGACTACGAGGCCAAAGAGTCTTACTACAAGGGTTACCACTCCTGCAAGACTGCTTTGGGTTCCAGAGTTGTTATAAGGGCGGGACAGCGAGGGAGGAAGCTACTACTACCAGGCGAGATGTTAGTGGAAAAGAATAGGGTTCAGAGGAGAGGTCACAAGCTACCACTACTACGTAATCTACTTCTACTACTACTTGAAATCAATTCTCTTTCATGACTCTCTTTCTCATTCTCTATCCACCTCTAGTTAGAAATAGACTAGAGCATTCCCTGGAACAGGCCGTAGAGAGGTATTCAACAAGCGCCACTCAACTGCGCTAACTAAGCCCTCCATAGAAGTTCAAGGAAGTAAAGCTACATACTATTGGAAAGAGATGGGCTTTCTCCTTTCTATTTCTTGCACTTCCCATCATCCCAGAATACTCATACTTCTTCCGGTCTTGCCAAATTTTGGCCATTCAACTACGATCACCCTTAAGAATGTCGTCACTCATTCCCTCATTGAGAAATTTTCGTTATTTAGCGCAAATGTGGGCTATTTAGATTATACCAAACCAATGTACCGACAATCAAGTAACACCCATTACTATCTCAATCAAATTACAGCACAAACAACAAGGCATTCGACTATTAAAATATTTCAGGCAACTAATTTCGAATTACACATAGCATATCAACCTATTTCTATCAAAGAGGCCCAGCACACGTCATTCTGATAATAGACTTGCAAAAGAGTGCAAAATTATCAAAAATAAGTTTGGGGTTTTAGAGACTAACTTTTTATGTTGATAAATTTGTTTTTGTAAGGCTAAGCAGCAAAGGAATCCAGTCCCACACACTAATTACCCACTAAACTACTAATGGAAAGGTTAAAATTTAAGAAAATGTACCTTTGGTGTAATTTTGAGGAGTTTGAAACGAGGGAAAGTGAGAGATTCAAAGATTTGACCTTTGGCCTTTATACAACCGTTCAGTTCACGGCTATTCGGCAACGTTAGTCTTATCGCCGATCAACTCAGCGATATGCCAAACGGATAGTCATCTCGCTGAGTTTTACAGGACATCCCTTATTTTAAGGCCACACCGACGGATTAAATCAGAATCACCGATAAGTTCGGCAATTCACCAACCGGTTCCTTGGCTCGCCAATTTGCGCTTTTCAATACCTTTCTTGCTTTAACCTACAAAATCAGCACACCATTATTCGAACAGAATAACTTAAAGCAACATCACCTTTGGTTGCCTCCCAAGAAGCGCCTTTCTTCCGTGATGAACTGTTGGCACCAGACCTACATTTTGTCTCTGTGGACCGAGGAGAAAAGGGGCTCGGCGGGAAGAGGAGTGTATCATGAGAGAAGCAAGGAGGTCAACCTCTTTCAAATATACAACATGGATTCTGGCAATGTAGTTGGACTCTCATGTCGATCCGAATGAATCATCCTTTTCACGGTGGCACGACGCAAGTCCTGTCTCATTCTCCGTTATTGGGGTTGGCCCTAGTGTCACTACTGATTAGTTTCCCCCAATATGTCATTTGGGTGGAGATGAGGCACTGCAAAACTCAAGAGTGACCTGATTAGTTGGATTGATCTAGAGTGGGATCCAATCATTTGGTTCAGCACTTCAATATTCTCATTTATTTCTTCCAACTTCCAATCCTGATCGGTGATCTTTTGGAGAATGATTTGAAGTGTGTTCTTGACATGATTCCCTCCCCCCCCCCCCCATCTCTAGACTTTCTCTGCTCATGAGGCGGTAAATATCTCCCCTTGTTGTTGCATTGCACTTTCACCTCTGAGATTTTGATGGCAAAATCGTCTAGCTGAGATGCCAGTGCGGTCAACGTGAGGTCCTTTTGGACTCCTTGGCTCATTTGAACCAATTTTCCACTACTCTGCTCAGTCATGCTTACCTAAATGGACAACTCAATGAAAAACAAAACTAAAAGTAAACTTAGTGACACTACAACTAAGAAGAACAAAAATTCTATTAAACTAAAAATTCTCAAACAATACCACTCCCCGGCAGCGGTGCCATTTTGATGCTTATCATGACTAATGACACTAACCTACGGTACGAGTGTCTACGATTGTCGATAATATAGTAACCCAACCAAGGGTTAGGGTCGTGTCCCAAGGGAGTGGTTTTGAGAATTAATAGAAAAATAAAATTTAGTTCTAATTAGTCATAGCTAAAGACATTAACGATTAAAAACATAGTAAATTGACGGGGGTTTACACGAAAGTGTCAGATATCAATTGGTGGTTTTGTCACAAGTAGTAGAAACAACTAAAATAACTAGAAAATCAAGTATGGGGAAGAGTTCTTGGGGTGTGACCACAATACAAGTTGAGATAAGTAGTTGGGGTGATACTGACCTCTCCAATGTAAGATTCTAGGGACTGTTGGGTTCTTATAAGGATTTATGATGTAAGATTCCGAGAAGGGTTAGCTATCCGATGTAAGATTCTAGAATACGTTAGGCTATATGAAGACTTTTAGATGTAAGATTTTGAGAAAAGACTAGCTACTCGATGAAAGATTCTGGGAGATGCTATATTTGAGGTGTAGGTGTTCATTTCAGAATTCTTCCTCGTACTATAGCCTTTGAGTGTACCCGTTAGGCTTATGGGGGTTCAGTCAAGTTATTGTCTGTATGCTTAATTGATGTTATGCCTTTGTATGTGCCTTTTGGGCTTACGGAGTCCAATTACGTTTAGATATATTTTACTACTTTTAGTATTTGATATGGTAGATTTACTTCATTGCATATCTACTAATCACTTAGTGTCAATAACCTTGATTTGTTCTCTTCTTATCTTGTTATGCAATTTCAAGATCGGTCGACCTATGATTCCTATTGAGTACTCATTGTTTTGATACTCATACTGCCTTTGGCATATTTTCCCTGATGCGGACCGAGCTTTAGTTGTCATGGTGATTCTCGTGTTGCTGTTGTTGATATCCCAGAGATCGAGGGTGACCTTATTAGCGAGCATAGTCGACTCATCTCCATATGTATATAGTTTTGGATAGTCTTTTGTATTTCGAGACAACTTGTGTATTTGTTGTTGTATATGTCTAGTCTGTACTCTCCTTTTATGGTAGTTTTGCATTGGCATCCACCAAGTTTTGGTGGGATATTGTCTTTTTTGGCCCTCATTCGAAGTCTATGTTTATATATATTGTTTCCTTATTTCATTGTTTCCTGTTGAAATGCTTTACTGAACTTCTTATAATTCTTCCACCCCCTACGCCTATTATTGTCGGTTTTGGGCTAAGGATTAAGTTTACCTACTGGTGAGTTTTAGAAGGTTCCATCATGACCTCAGTTTTGGGCAGTGACAATTTAGGAAAGAGAAAAATTGAATTACACAGATTTTTTTCAAGTACACACACAAAAAAAAAATTGTACAAAATTTGGAAGAAAATAAAATTACAAGCTCTATTGCGTCAAGCCGTCAATATGAAACTTCACATTGGTAGAAATAATTCAGAACTATCGACATGTCATAAAATTATGTTGATGAGAGAAAACATTACTACTCTTATGATATATTTTTCTCTTACCCTTTATTTTAAGATTCCTAATATTTTAAAATATATTTTTCTCTTACCATATATTTGAGGACTCCTTAATTATTAATTTTCCAAATATATTTTATCATATTTTTTTCCTTACCATATATTTTAGGATTCCTTAATTTTAAAATTTATTTTCCTCTTATCATATATTTTAGGACTCCTTAATTATTAATTTTTCTAATATATATTACCATATATTTTATGACTTCTTACTTTTAAATGTTATAAAGATAATTAATAATTTAAGAAAAATAGTAAATGATAATTTTATCTATTGAAAAGTCTTCTAACGAAAGGTAAAAAGTTCAATCAACATTTCTAAGGACTTTCATATTTTTAATATAATATGGATATAGATAAATTGTGGTCATTTAGAAATCAATAAATACACAATATAATGTATTAAATTGTTCCTATTGAATAAATATCTCTTGAAAATGAAACAGTATTAAGGAAATTGAGTATAAGAGTACAATTAGAAAAATCTATTGTTTTTTATTTTGAATTCTTAAGATAACACTTATTTTGAGACAACTTATTTTTGCCAAAGGAAGACTTAGGGTGTGTTTGGTTCTTATGTTTCTCTTACGACCTAGGAGTACCCCCTAGACGTAACACGGCGTACAAGACTTCGAAAAGCCTCATAGAAGCCCTGAGCATATCATGAACATAAGATAATAGAAAAGTATGGAAAATTTAAAACTTTTAACCATACAATCGAAGTCTTTTATTAAAAATAAGCGAAAGCCTTTTCTAAAATTTTGTCTCAAACCATCTAATACAACTTTGAATAAAAATCTTGGGACACAGCCCATACAATAGTCTCAAAATATGAAATAAAAGACATAAAGGAAATAGTAGGTTTGTCCTCGAAGCTAAGAGGACTCACCAAATCTTCAACTCCTTTGCTCCTTAGAAATCTAGCTTATAGAATGGAACTCAATCTCTGAAACCCTACATTTGATTAGAATGTAGGCAAAGTATGCGTTAGTACAAAATGTACTAAATATGTTAGCTAGCATAATCATAAGAGCATAAGACAAGGGTTAGTCAATATAAGACATAATCCAAAATCATATGAAATACTTCATGAAACACAAACTATAAGCATAAGAGACAATATCATAATAATAAGCAAAGTTTCCAACATAAGCATCATATAAGCATTATTCAACTCTTTAGTCATTCACATCATGATAAGACCACTCTCAAGTAACCTCAAAGCATACTTGTGCAATACATGAATGACATCCCATAATACCATCCAAGCTAAGTATCCCTTTTGATCATCTTGAACATAGTCAATATTACTAATCAAGGTTTAGACTCTTCTACCATAAGGGCACTATACTCCTAAGTAACCTCAAAGCATACTTGTGCAATGTATGAAAGGCATCCCATAATACCATTCACACTAAGCATAACCTTGAAGTCAACATAGTCATTCTTACCCTCCTTTGGTCTCATTATTAGCTTACTTCTCTTAACCAAGGGAATCTCTCACATCTAGTCAATAATAACAAGGAAGGCAACTATAGCACAATCCTATCTCAAGATAAATCACACAAAAGAACACTTTCTTGAATAACCTTAAGTCATACTTATGCAATGCATGAATAGGATCCCATAATACTATTCATGCTAAGTACAACTTTTAGGTCCTCATACTAATACTTCTTGGTTTGGAACCTAGTTCCTCTCTTTAACTTTAGCACACTATGAGGTACTCCCTTAAGTACATCTTAGTTCTTTATTATGTTGAAACCTATGAGACACTTCTTTAAGCATGTCTAAGTTCATTATTAAGATGGACCCTATGATATATTACCTTAAGCATGTCTAAGTCCATTTATACTCTTGAACACTATGAGGTACTTCATTAAGTAAGTCTTAGTTCATTTATGCTTTTGAACAGTATGAGATGCTTTTTCAAGCATGTCTTAGTTCATTGGATATGGAGATTGCTACTAGAAACCTTAACTCAACTATGTGAAGGCTCCCATTTCATGAGACCTAACTTTGGGAAAACCCACACTCTACTACGTAAGAATTTTCCCTTTAACTTGGATAGTCCTCACATCCACTAGGTGTGGTCCTCCTTTCAACTTGGAGCCCGGACCCTATCTTGTGTGATACTCCATCTCATTGTCAATATCCACTTGAGGCCAAGCATACACCCCAAGATTTACTATTAAGCCTTGATTAATACTCATGTCTCATGGAAGGATGTCCTTGATAATCAATCCATGTTCAAGTGATTCTATCACTTTATACTTTCAAGCATTTATAAGGTAGGTTAGGTAAGTATAGGCCTTTCACCACAACTCTACCTATTAGACTTCTATTCATCACGTTAGCTTTACTTTCAAAGCCCTAGTGATTCAACATTCTTGACTACAAGCCTTACTCTCAAAGCTCACAATCATCAATTACCCCTAGATTCTAAGGCTTTCTAATCACATTCTTTATTATCAAGTGATTCTAGTCATGGTTCATCAAAAAGGTTCAACTACAAGCTTTATAAGTCAAGTTTCATCATATATAATAGAGTCTAGTTCAATTCATGTCTATATGTTCCTAATCTTGAACCATTACTACACATGACATTAATTTTAGAAGATCAATTCTAATTCTTCAATTTGACCTTTCATGGCATAAACTCACAAAATATCAAATTCATCAAATAGACTAGGGTTTACTATGAAAATCACATAAATTCATCATAATATCATAATTCAATACTAATTCAATAATAATTAAGTATTATCCACTATATTGGAATCATACTCAAACACTACCCACAATGTAGGAAGAAACCCTAGCTAGAATTGGGTTTTTCTTCACAATTTGGGGGAAATCTAGGGGGCTCTATGGGTGGAAGGACCCATAGATGAATAAGCTAGCATACCTTGATTCAAATCCTAGCAAAAGCTTGAAAAGATGGAGGAATTTCGACCTAGGTTGCTGCCCTTCTTCTTCTTCTTCACTTCTAGAGAGAGGATTTTCTTGAGGGGAAAGTTAGTTATGATTTGGGTTGGGGATTTTTATGAAGTGTTGAGGGTTGTTTAATATCTTAATAACCCTTATATAGGCCTACTAAATCAATATAAACCGACCCTACACTAAACTAACCAAAATAGGAATTAACTAAACTAACCCTCACCTTGGCCGAAACTTGGAAGATTGGCAGACCTTGACTCATGCCCATGACCTACGGTCCGTAGGTTGACCTACTAGCCATCCTGCAAGTCCATAGGTCATGGCCTGTAGCTAAACAACACAAGCCATCAAGGGCCTTGACCCACGAGCTAGAGCTATGGAGCGTGGATAGACCTACTGTAACACCCCTCAAAATGAAATAGGATAATTAGAGCTTCACATGCGTGTTAGTAGTTGATAAAATTGTATAAATGTTTGAAAATACATTTATAGGTCAGTTTAGTTGAGTTTAAAGTCAAACGTCAAGAGACGTCCATGATATTCGGAGACTAGCCTAGTGTTGGTGCTTGTGTGTGCTTGATGTGTTGTCATAGTTTTGGAGTGTTGTTTGAAGTTTGGGTTAGTGGGAGTGACCCTAGTACCTAGGTGGGGTGGTATAGGGTCATGATGTCCGGGTACGACTCCCCAAGGACCGACCGAAGGGTCCTTGGAGAGGACCCAAACCTTGGCAAGAAGACTGCCCAAGGCAGTGTGGGTGAAGCCTAGGATTGACGCCCTGCCAATGGAGTGACGGCCCGTCAATAGGGGGCGTGGATCCACACTTAGGCGTGGGAGCTTAGTCCCCCTTTGAGCAGCTGTAGTCCCAAACGACGGCCACTAGGACGGTCCGTCAATGCATTGACGGTCCGTCAATGGTGGGTCGTCAATGGGCACTATAAAGCTATCCAAAAATAACCGGCTAAGCCAAGGGTGGGTTGGTAAATTCCCCCTTGGATAATTAAATGTATGGGTATTTATTTTAAGTGTATTAAAAGTGTTTTATAGAACTTTTGGGTTCATTATTTTCAAAACCCCAAAAGTTGAACCTCTCTTCTCCAAAACACTCTCTCAAGGAAGATTCCATTAGAAGTGACTCAAGGTTTCTAGGTCAAATTCTTCAATTTTTCAAGAAGATTTTCGTGGGCATTAAATCAATAAAGTATGGGGATTTTATCTTTGTTTCTCCTTTCAATCAAAGAGCCAAATCAAAGTGATTTCAATGTTTTTCAAAAACACTAAAAACCCCAATTTCAATTCTAAGTTTGGGTTCTTGCATGAAAGTATTTCAAATGATGATTTATGTTAATACTGATGGTTTTAAGATAAAAAATTCCATGAACCCTTGCATATCCTGAAATCCTAATTTTGGGTGTAAAGTGGGTC
Organism: Solanum acaule; assembly: GCA_036250505.1. Taxonomy (NCBI): domain Eukaryota; kingdom Viridiplantae; phylum Streptophyta; class Magnoliopsida; order Solanales; family Solanaceae; genus Solanum; species Solanum acaule. The sequence goes on along the minus strand of JAJOOR010004828.1, from coordinate 371 downwards.
TATTGATTATGAGCTAATAATGTGATATTAATGTGTAGATTGTTATGGGCTATTGATTTATGTATTGTTGTATATTGAATTATGAGAAATTGATGGTCAATTGTGTTATATTGGATATTGGCCTTGAATGGGAAATTGTGACCTAAGGTTTATGATGATGATGAAGTTGTGAATAGATTATTGATTCTAGTGTATATATATATATGTTGTAGATGTTAGAATTGTAATGTTTGATCCTTTTGAAAGTGGGGATGTGTTTACTTTATAAGCATGTTGTGATCATGGCCTTGTAGGCAAAGTTGGATGATTGTTGTTTTGAGTAATGTTGATTATGTGAAGGTAATGTGATATGATGTGAATTTGTGTATGGT